>CANXYI011914383.1:0-23304 GCA_948208565.1 Hura crepitans | reverse complement strand
CATATTGAAAATGGCTAGGGAGATGACAAGCTGGTCAAGTTTTTAGGTGGTAGATGGTTAAAGTTCCAATATATGTGAAATTTATGACTCTTTTTCATGAAATCACAGCACTCTAACATTATGGTTAGCTAATAATGTCCTAACCTCAAGATTTTCTTTGCTAGATTCCTCATATTCATGTGAAGATCACATACCCCATCATGCACTTTTTGGGCTTCTGATTTATCTATATATTTGAGTTATATCCTGTCCACCTGCCTTTTGTATAACATGCCTTGGAATGAGATAAACTTAGTGGATTATTTTTAGAGAGCCTTTTTGTCTTTCTCGTTTGTGTTTTCTAGGTATTGTCCTATTTCTAGGTAAGTTCAGATATCATGGTACCATGGCAAGTCTTGTTGAGATTGTTCCATGGTGATGCTAATTATACTAGTATAGGTGGGAAACCATATCTTACTAAAATACATCGGCTAAGGTAGGTCTTTTTTAGTGACGCTTGACACAAACATTAAGGTAGCTAGGGCATCAGCAACTTAGTTTTATTGTTTAGGGATATGGTGAAAGGTGCAGTGATTAAACCCTTCAACAAGGTCTGTAAGTATCATGACATATTTGCTTAGGTTTTTGTCCTTGACTTCTTAATCACCTTTTACCTATTGGATGACTAGCATTGAGTCCCTGTAGACATCAACCACTTTTGCCCCTAGCTAATATAGAGTTTCGAGAGCATACACACATGCCTAATATTCAGCCACATTATTATTGGCAGGAAACTCTAATTTCCTTGCTAAAAATATCTATTCACCTTTCGGACTAATGGCTAAGACCTCGGCACTTTGTCCTTTTTGTTTGATTGCCCCATCAAAAAACATCTTTCAAATTTCTTAAGATATTGCCCCCAAATGTTGATTTGGAAATTTGTACTATTTTTATTTTTCATGAATCGAGTGTTCATCTTGGAATTCAAATATAGCTCAGCCTTTAATAGTCTTTTATGTGATGTAAGAGATATCAAACTCCTAAAGGAGAAAGATCTAATATCCCATCTTAACTACTAAGGATGGTAGGATTTGTAAATAATGAAGAGGGTCATGCTTTGCCATTGCCTCTACTTTGTGAGATTAGAGGTAGTGACACAGTGGCTTAGATTACTCCCAAACATATTTTCTCTACCACTGTGCATTTATGTTCGTATGGGAGCAATTTCTTACTTAGGTAATAAATTGGGTTCTCCATTTTAGCCTCATCTGCTTGTGCAATCAATGCCCCTATCCAATATCCTTCCACTGCTAGATATAGGATTAAGGGTTTTCCTAGTTTTGGGGGTTTTAAAATTGGAAGATTAGTCAAATACTATTTAATGAATTGGAAGGCTTTCTCACAATCATCATTCCACTCATTCAACTCTTCTTTGCATAATAGGTTAAATATAGGATCACAAACTGCAGTGAGTTTAGATAAGAACCTACTGATATACTGTATTTTGCCTAGGAACCCTCTGACCTTCTTTTTTAACTGTGGGGTAGGCATGTCCAAAATGGCTTTCACTTTGTCAGGGTCAACTTTAATCCCATTTTTGCTCACTATGAATCCTAATAGTTTTCCTAACATGATTCCAAAGACACGTTTCTTAGGGTTAAGCCATTGGTCCAACCTTTGGAAAAACTTTTTAATGCTTTGAAATGTCCTTCCCTCTCCGTAAATTTTATCATCATATCATCTACATAGACTTAAACTTCTTTGTGCATCATGTCATACAATAGTTTAGTGGCCATTCATTGATAAGTGGCTCCTACATTCTTTAACCCAAAAAATATCAATTTGTAGCAATACATACCCCATTCTATTATAAATGTAGTTTTGCATTTATCTATTACATTCATTAAAATTTGATTGTATCTAAAGAACCCATCAACAAATGACTATATAGCGGCCATCGCTGCACTATTTACCAATATGTCTATATAAGGCAAGGGAAAATCATCTTTTAGATATGCCTTATTTAGATGTGAATAGTTTATACATATCTAGACCCTTCCATCCTTCTTAGATACTGGGTCTATGTTGGTGAGCCAAGTGGGGAAGACTATTTCTTCAATGAACTTTACTTCTAGCAACTTGACTACGTCCTTCTTTACCTTCTCTACCCATTCAAGTCTCATTCATCTAAGCTTTTATTAAATTGGGATGGTGTGATTATGCATTGGGATAGCTTATTCTATAATTTATTGATCAATCCGTGACATGTCATCATAGTTTTAGGCAAAAATTCTTTTGTATTTCTTTAACAATCTCTTAAACTTTCTCATTCTTCAACTGTAGTATCATGGGCAATTAATACATTTCTTAGTTGTTCGTTGGTGCCAAGATTAAAAGGATTAGTTTTAATACAATTAATGTCAAAAATGCTCATGTAATAATCATTTGTATACATATTACCATTAAGAGAAAGATCACACAAATAAGCAAATTCGTTTTTCATTTTATTAGAAAGTAAATTTTTCACCTCAAAGAGGTCACGAAGATATAATTCATCTACAAATAAATCAGAGTCCTTTAAATTAGGCATTTCCTCTAAGAGGTTGGGATAGATTTCTTTAATAGCTAGTGGCTTTAAAAACACTTCCTTTATCCATTGAACTAGAGTGAGATGCCTTAACTACCAATCAATAATGTTGGTGAAGAACTCGAATCTAGATTTATAGCATCCTTTTATTATGGTAGGTTTTAGGGTCCCATCATACTGGACGCCCTTCTATTTGACAAAATAATCTCCTAAAAAGCCACCTTTTCAGAAGTTTCCTCCTTTACTCGGATTGTAGCCTAACCCCTTCATATCATTCTAAGTATGTTGCTGTAGAGGTTCAGTGGTGCCTTGTAAGTTTTTCTCTAAACTAGCTCCTGAGAAAAAGTATACCCTCTTCATCATTTTGGACATAGATGAGTCCATGTAATCCTTATAAATTCTCATAATATGGAATCCAGTGAAAGGCTAGTTGGCGATAGTTAGAGTGGAACAGCATGATCGACTTTAGCCTTTATGGTGATATTGTTACTCTCGTGTGGGACTTTGATCATTTAGTGTAAGGTTAAGGGGACTCATCTAAGCTTATGAAACTAAGGCCTCCCTAATAGGATAGAAATGGTGGCAAAGATATTAATCACCATGATTTTAACTTCGTCAATGATTGGTCCTACCAGTACCTTGATTGTAAAAGATACCCTTTAGCTTGTCTCCTGCTATTGTCATAAGCCTTTATAGTAATACTAAAGGGTGATAAATCCTCCTTCTTAATCCCTAAACATGATAGGATATTGGTAGGACATACATAAAGAGAGGAGCCATCATCCACCATTGCACTTCCCATCTTTTCCCATTTACTTTAGCTTTGATGAAGAGGGGTCTATTATACTCCCTCCTTCTAAAGGCAAATCAGTGTTTAAGAATGTAATGAGGCTTGTGTTGACCATTTTTATCACTTGCACAAGTTCATTTAGGGTAGTTGTTATGGAAATAGCAACTTAACCTAGGGCTTTAACCATTTTCTACCTATGGTCGTTAGATGACATCAGCATAACCCAAATGCTGATGTTCACTTAGGTTTTCTTAAGTTGCTTTAGCACCTCTCCATGCTTATCTCCTTTGGGTTCAAACTCTTTCTCAGGTAGGATCTGACCATTCTTTTCTACTCTCTCTACCATTTCTCTATTAACCTAATTCGGCTCTCTCATACCCTCTTCAAAATCGTCATCAAAGGATTCATCCAAAAAGTTCTTACTCTCCCCAGCCTCATAATCACACTCATTATCCCAAAAGCCAGTCATAAGAATTGATTCAATCACCCTCACTCTTATTTCTATAGCTAAGTTGAACCCATGGATTTCTCTAAGCAAATACTCTTTGGGTAATCTAGATTTGAGGAGGCATGGGGTGTGATGTTCTGGTAAGGGGTTTGATGAAGTTTCAGGATCAAGGATCTACTTTGAATCGATAAGATCCCAAATAGCTCTCTTGAGGTGTTTATAGTTGTCAATGAGGTGCCTGGTTCGTTAATGACAAGCAGAATATTGATCATACATATGATTGGGTGGTAATGGAAAATTGAACGGCTGATATGGAAGTGGTTATAGCTTCCTTTCTTTAGTGAGATTCTTTAAAGACCATGACAAGGACTTACTTGAGTTAGAATACCTATAGCCTTAAACTGCATGCACCTCGGCAATTTTGGTAAAGGTTCAAGCATTACGACTTGCAAAAGTGGGGTTATTGTTTGATCTCTTATAACCCTTGTTTTGATACTTAGCTTCAAGGTAAATAGCATTGCCCTTGAGTTATTCCCAGGTAGTAATGCCCTTAGCTGTAAGCCCATTATTCATATAGCTATTCGTATTTCTATTGAACATCGTAATCTGGTCAATATCCTATGGCTTATTCTTTATTTTTAGGATCTTCTCTCTTCACCTCTACTGATAGTTAGAAAAACTTTCATTGGGCTTATGCATTATCAATTCCACATCCTTTAAAGTGATATCAACAATAGCATTATTGGCATATTGCTTATTAAATGCCCTTGCCAACACATTCTAGTCTTTCTTGACCTTTCTCTCTTGGTAATGATACCAGTCAAGAGCTTGGCCTATAAGGGACATATTGAATAGGCTCATAATTTGGTCTTTTGTCAAATGGGTGGCTCTCATGGCTACTGCATACTGTTTTAGATGAGTGTGAGGATCAATGGTCCCATCAAACTTGCTAAGGTCAGACATCTTAAACTTATGAGGCATAGAGTGATCGAGCTTTAGATTGATGTCATCCAGGTTAATGTCTCTACCCCTAGTTACCAATCAAGACATGGCCTCTATCTTCTAATTCAATTTCTTCAATTGGTCATTTTCTACTACCCTATGAGCTGGTACCCTATTGTAAGCCTTCACTACCTGTGGCACTTCATCATCCAACGACTAGTCATCTTTAAGATCTCCAGCTATTTCCTTCCCCTTGTTGGTACCTCAGGTCTATCCTACCTCATGTGGATTTTGCACGTGGGATAAAGCATTAGTAATAAGGGCAATCATTCTTCTCTCTATCTCAGCCATTGCCTCTATGAGCATAGCCTTAGTCATGTATTCATCAGAAGACATGGTTCCACACTTCTGTTGTATGGGTACTTCTATGCTAACCCAGTTAAGGTACTTGCCTACTCTTTTCCCCTATGTAGTGAGTGAAGGATCAAACATGGCTGACAAAATAGAAGGTTAGATATGATGCATGTACAGTATAAACAATGTGTAATACAAATGATGCTTGATATGCAATGGATGTTTGTGATGCAACAAAAGACAAGAACACACAATAGTCCATTTGACCTTATTTCACCCACACATATGGTTTTTGTCATTCTTCCTAAGTTGGCTTACCTAAACATCATCAGCAGAAAGCATAGGTTTGATTATAGGCTTAGTTAGGCCTAATAATCTCTTGTATTTAAAGTGTAAGTGAATATGGTGGCCTTAAAGCATTTATGTCTTATATGATGCGAAATTAAGGTGGGCCTATCCCAGATAAAAGGCATAATGGGCTTGTCCCCACTTCAAATAAGGTTAAATGTAAAAGGCCCATATAATAATCAAAATGCAATCACAATCACTTATGGTCATACAACCTAAGGGAAGTTGCAAAGCTTTAACTCCATGGGTGAGTGGTTTGGTCAAAAGGTTATTATCATTGCCACAAGCAGAGGTCCCTCCTAATGGGTCTTTCTAATCAAGGATAATACGGACTGATTAGTTCACCTTTTCATATATGCAAAGGTACAAGGCTTATGAGTGATAGATATGCTAGCACTTCTCTATTCTTGAGTTAAAAATGGAGTTATGGTTCACAACACCATCTAGTATAAGAGAGACATAGTTTAAAGAAGTGTAATGCATGAGACTGATAAGGATTAGAATATTTGGATGACATATTATTTAGGCACTTTCAGATTAAAATTTCTTATCTCCAGTGGAGTCACCACTATAAAGATTATGATTCTTTTACCAAGGATGAGAGTGGTTAATGGAGTTGCCACTTAGCCTCTACACAAGAACCTCTGATCTTCTGCACAAAAAAGCTTTAGAATTTTAGACCTTATTTATGCCCTTATAATATATTGTCCATGTATATAGTAATATTTATTAGTCCCTTATCAATCAAGCATGCATTATTTTTAATTTAATGATATCACTTTTTCATACAAATGAAGTAAATTATGATATTTAAAGAACATAATAAACATATCTATACATCTAGAAAGTAGGTCATTCATTAGTTGTTTTTTTAACTTGACAACTACCCATAATTCCATAGGAATTAGCAGTAATTGCCTAACTCCCATCTCCAGGAGATTGGTCTTTATTAAAGTACATTTTTCATATGACTTTTGATAAAGGAAAACTTAAATTCATTTTATTAGGAAATGCTAATTAATTATGTAGAAAACCATTTTTGATGTGAAGTTAAGATTTAGCATATAAAATAAATTATTAACTATCTATTACAAACCCAAAACAAGCTAAAATACAAAATAAGTACATAATAAAAAATAACGTATTATAGCACTAAAATGCTCCTGCTTCTAAGTTTCTTAGCCTATGTAGACGGTCTGAAGGTCTATTCTTTATCCCTGTGGACTATCTCTAGGGATAAGTCATGTCCATCCCAACTCTCGGTCCAACAAGCATATCCAATCAACAACTTAAAGGACAACAAAGTTAATGATGTTAAATCAAAGTCATATGAATATTAACATATAATAAATAGAATATGAACATATTTAAGTCATGTGAATTAGGAATAATCGATTATATAAAAAAAGCATACTCTGAAGGGTTATCATACAATTCATCATGTGTAGGTCTATGCGGACTACAACCCTTGAGATAGGGAGTTCGTGCGGACTATTTTACAATTCATTAATCTAATATATACTTTCACATATGACATCAACATATAAGCAGAATAATTCATAATCATCAATTAACATATAATAAGATATTCAAAACATATAATTATGCTCACTATATATGAGTTCATGCAGACTAACTTGTCACATTTATGTAAGGAAAATAAGGCCGTGTTGACTAACTTATCATACTTATGCCTAAAAGATCTAGGTCCTTGCGGACCTTATTGTGATTACAATCAGATACATTTAATACTCACTAACATAATATAATATGCTTAATATGGCTGTAAGAATTAATTTTACATCACACATATCATTATATTGGCCTACTTATTATGAACTAAAGTGGGGATAACAAAGTATCACCTCACTTATATGTCATGTTTAGAGTTCATAGGCATATAAAACAATAATAAACATACAATGGACCTCAGACATTACCTGAATAAAAATTCTAATCAAGCGATGCCATAAAGACCTTAAGGTTTCAAGGGAGGATGGTTTAAATTATCTTTGGATCAAGCTATCATAGTTTTCTGGATGCTCTCTGCTTTGGGAGTGTGATTAGCAAGATAATAATTTTTAGTCCCCCCTTATCTTTGTTGAAAGAGAAGTATTTATACTTATGTCATTTTAGGTTTTCATTTTTAATCAAGAAAGGAGTCCCAATTCTAATAAGATTTTGGCTTCTGGACTAAATAGGAGGAATTCTACCTTCAAAAAGGCTTCTTCCAATAGTAGGTCTGTGCGAACTTGTTCATACAAGTCCATGCAAACTAAGCTTTGGCATGCTATTCTTTGAGCTTTATGGGTAGGGTTTTAGCTTAGTTTTTGTAGTTAGTCCATGTAGATATTATTTAATCGATCTATATGGACCTATCTCCTAAAGGCATGTGCAATGCTTGATAGTATACCTCTAGTTATCATCATTAGTCATGGGTAAGGTGTCTACAAATAGGAAATTTTGGTTAAATGGAAACAATGGTCATGATATAAATAATTGATAAGCATTTTCAAGAAAAAATAATTATAATAGAAGGCATAAATGGCTCAATGGTCGAATGGCCTAATAGGAAATAGATGTTTGTAATTTTTGGATATGAGCACCAATTATGTATATATGAAAGTTGTGATTGATGGCCATGTAACATGTATGATGGGAAATGTGGATTATGCTTAATTGGTAAGTATGGCTAAATGGTATTATGAGAGTGTATGTGTATGAGAACTCATGAAACATGAGAAAAAGTGTGCACATATGTTTTATTAACTATATTTGACTATAAACATGAATGATATCATTCTTAAAGGAAGTTTAAAAACAAAATTGATCCTAAACATTATATGAGCTTAAAAATGTTGTCTAAAAATAAACTTGCCATAATAATAAGTAATTGAATAAGCATTAAGGCATAACATATCTTGCATGAACTTCTGACCTCATATGTATGTGAAAGTGGCATATATGCAGTCAATACCATTAATGGCACAAAAATGATAATTTAAACGTACATGTAGCATAAATAAGGCATAAATGTATGTTAAAATATACATGATCACTAAATTGGTGTTTTAAATTATATTCATCAATTTTAGTCAATTAATGGCTGAAATAAGTAAGTTAAAGCTATTTACGCTCACATAAGTTAGTGAAACTAAGGATGCATTGATTTAGCCTATGAGATGCAACAACTTACAAATAGATAGGTTGATCGATCAACTAGGGGATATAGTAGGTACTAAGCCACTTTGGTTTCTAAATTATGATCTAAAGGTTCACGATATATATTACTCATAGATTTACTTTATGATCTTTAGATCCATAGAAGTGCAACAACCATAAGGTCCTATAAGGGCCACTGCACAAATATATGCAGGTGCAACCATGTAATCCTAGATAGGTACTGTATAACCTTTTAAATGTTACTACAATAGCCATCAGGTCTAATATATAGGCCACTACATATTTCTTAATCCCATTATCAATAGGTTTGGATTTTCCAAAATAGGATTAAAGATTAAGGCAAATATGGATAATTGGCTCATAATTTTGTTTTATGATAGTTAAATAGTAGTTTTATGCATGTGTGAATTGAGATTTGCTCATTTGTAATAAGTGATTGATTTTAAAAGCATGCTTGACATATATGTGCGATATGGGTGTCTTATGCATGATGTATGTCTTATGATCATAAACATTGCTTATAATAAATTACATTTGTATCATGAAGTACTTGGACAAGCTATGCATGAAATGAACTGCACATAGTTATGGTGTGATAAGATGTTGTTTGGCACAATTTATTTCCATTACACCACTAAACATTTACTTTGCATGTCATTTGCTTATGATGCATAAGTAACAAGACATTTTGAGATTTAATCCTTAAGATAACAAGGTTATCAAGAAAAGGCCATTCTTTTGGTAATGATCAATAAATACATTGTAGTATGTGATTTATAGGTAGCACTCAATGTTGTAAAGTATAGGAATAGGACTAAATTTTATTTCAATGGTTCTTTTTGGATTTTAAGTTGCAAACCCTTAAAAATTATTTAAAAGTTATACTTCTATTGTTGTAAACCGTTATAATTGAAGGGCTAATATTGAAAAACCTGACTTCATAGTTTTGAAATTAAGCCACTAGAGGGTTAATAGCAAATACTGCATGACATGAAAAATAGGTTCAGATGAAAGTTGCATTTTTAATCCGATTTTCTCAATTTTTAAACTTAGATTTTTTGAGACATTTATTGAATAATATGTATGGTTACATGGACTCATAATATATTAAATTTGTGGCTGGAATGGAAGAATGGATGAGCAAGAATAAAAAAAAAAAGTGATAAGTATGAAAATGAAGGATTTTTGCTCAAGCTTTAATATAGGCCTTTGGATCTCTTTTTAAAGTTAAATCTTAGCCATTGAATGATAGAATAAGAACCCATTTCCAATAGCTAAGATTCATTTTTCAACAGCAAATCTTCAATTGTTTTATTCTTTTTTACGTGAAAGGCAAATAAGCCATTTTAGGGCTTCCAAGCTCTTCTTTTTCTTTTTCTTTTTCTTCTTTAAATTTCTACCAACACTTAAACTAAATCAACCTTTTAAGATATGATTCAGTGTCTACATAGTTTAACCATTAATTTTGAAGGCTCAATTGATGAAATGGGGACAATTTCAAATTGATTTATGTATAGGTGAGTAGCGACACAAAATTAAGTAAGTGATTATTTACAACTTTTTAACAATTTTTGGTAGTAATTTAAGGTTCCAAAATAAGATATATTAAGTTGAGTTTTGATTTAGAAGTATGTTTGAATTATAATGAATTTTTGAATATTATGGATGTATAGTGACCATGTATGGGGAAAAGTGTTTATTTTCAAGCTTTGATATTTTTCTAAGTTGCAATGAGATGCCATTAGGAAATTTATCAACTTCAATTAAGAAATTGGTGGTTGTTATATTTCTTATGAATTTTTTGAGGTTATGGATGAATTGTAATTGAACATTTCATGAGTAGCTATTTTGGGGCTTTTATAATTTTTAAAGGGTCTTTAGGTTTCTAATAAGAGTTTTATATGGTTGATTTGATAATTTGAGGTATGTTTTAATTATTGTGAATTTTTAATTTGTGGATGAGGTTATGTTTAAAGAGGATGAAAAAAAAGACTACGAAAAAGGAATTAATGGGCGCTAGAAGAGACTTGTTAGGTCTCTTCACACCATTTGGTATGTGTCCACTAATAATATGTTCTAAATCTTATGTGTGTGAATTTGAATGAATGTGTATGTAATCTAATGTGTGATTTAAATTATACATAGTGTATGTGTAATTATGTAATTTGTAATATATGTATGATAGTGTGGAGGAATTGTTGTGACAACATGTTGACATGATGGTAAGAAATGAGATAGAAATTTTAAGTGCAATGAGATGTTATTTTGAATAACACATAAGGATGAATATGCTTAAATGTTGATGATATGTAAAAATCCATGATTTGATAAATTAAATAGTATAGAGATATATGTCTATAAACGTAAATGCATAAGGTAGTAAATGATGTGTGAGAATTGTTTGAAATTAATTATGGGAATTAAAGTATGAATATTGGTGTAATATTTCTATTATTCATATTTATATTAATGAGATATGAGATGCATGTCTAGTTAGTAGCTATATGAAGTTTAATGTATGTTTGTGTTATAAAATCAAGATAATTATGTAATGTATGTATTTAGATAAATGAGATTGCCTAAAATGTTTAAATATAACATAAAAGTGGATTGATTGTTAATGGTGTCAAAATGAAGTTAATTTAAGGTATTAATAATGTAATTGGAGAATTACAGTATGTAATAAATGTACATGCTTATGCAATAGTGAAATAGAGTTAATATATGTGAAATTGAGATATTATGACCATGAATGTTGTGTATGATGAATGAAATGAGCATGTAATGATAAAGTAAAGATGTATTGAGCATATAATTAAATATGTAACAAGAAAATGGGATATTTATAAAATTATGGCAGGTGTACTAGATGAATGCCTAATAAAGAAGTTAAAAGATGTTTTATGCAATCTATCATATGAGTAAGGATTTCAGAAATTTAATTACGCTATGTCTACATTAAAAGCATATGTACATGCATGAGATGTTGTAAAATGAAAAAGAAGTGTTATATATGGTTTCTATCATGATGTGGTCAAATTTCCTGACAAGTTTACATGGGCAGTGTTTTATATTTATATGGTTTCTATGAAGCATGGTTATGCAAAGAAAGACTATTTGAGCCATAAGAACAAGTGAATTATGTATGTAAGGTATATGACCGTACTTTCCTTATATTTGCTATTAAGCATATTGTAGTGGATATGTGTATGATGAACTCTGAGTAGTGTATTGAGAATATAATACTACAATACAACATGATAATGATTTATTGTAAATCGAGTATGCTTATTTGCATTAGATACCATAAAGAGAAATAGAAAGCTTCATGATGGCAGCCTTTGCCTTTTATAGCCAACTTAAAATGATTACAATGATACTAATTATGATATGTGTAATAAATATGAATGTTTTGATCACATAATGGATACAAAATTAAGAATGCCTATACTTTTAGACAACCTAGTTTTGGATAGGTTGATTAATCAACTGGGGAGATTTATATAGCAACTGGTAGGTGCCTTCGGGTATAGTATTATAAGCCTTTTAGTAGTATTATAAGCCTTCGGGTAGTATTATAAGCCTTTAAGTAGCATCTTGGCCTTTGTGCAATATTATAAGCCTTTAGGTATCATCTTGGCTTTCGACTATTATAAGCCTTTAGGTAATATTTTAGCCTTCGAGCCCACATTAGGCCTTCGACCATTATACCTTGTTATTTAGTATGGTTTTTTTTTTATCTAATAGGTGTGGTCAATATAAATATAAATTGGAATCTTTAATGTCTTCATGCTTTAGGTACTATACATTTGATCTTTTTTGTATTTCTATATATTTTGTGTCATCATAGAATATGATATATAAACATCTTACATAAATGAGAGTTATACTTTTCAATATGTCACGATTTGTGATTATTAGGTTATACCATGATATATAATGTTCTTATGTGGTATGTTTAACCTCTCATAAATGACGTAAGTTTATTAAATGATCGCATATTATTTAACATGTATATCTTTTAGTGTTATATTATGTGATTTATGTTTTTATTATGATATAACTATCACAAATATATATATATCATGCTTGGTATTCATGTCTTAAATGCATTACTTAATTTAAGGAGAATAAAATAATTAAAACAAATGAAATCATAGATATTTTATGCTTGAGATAGTTACGCACAAATTATGCAATTAACTATATCCATATGGTTACTCTTGTTTGATATCCTTATGTCATGCATATTAATAATACAAGAACTTGTCATGAAATTTTTTAAAAAGGTATTTGCATATGAGATAAACTTTATATATGGATAAAAGAAATATATGATTATGTCTTTGATATTAGAAAGTTGGTGTATTATGATTACAAGTATAAGGCTGTGATTTATAAGCATGATAATTGACCAACATGTATTCATTGAGAGGAAAAATAGTTGTAATTGTAGCTAGAAAATAATATGATATTATTTTTAAGAATATTTATCACATGTTGTTTTTGTATGAATATCTTTTATTTGTTATAAATGTATTGATACCAGTATATGATATGTGTTTGATTACTATGAATTAACATGCGCTAAATGAACATATATACTTAAACATAATATTATAGGATACACCACAAATCTACAAAGCTTAGCACATCCTTTATTTATGATGCATAGGTTTTTTGATAATAGCATAATGAACCTTTAGGATTCAAAGATCATGGTTTTATTTAAAGATGATGTTGTTTACATTGTTTCATATTTTACAAGTAGAAAGAATAGAAAGGATTATATGAGCATTGATATGTATATTGATGTATGAAATATGGGCTTGTGATGTAGCAAAAGTTTATGTCATCTTATAATATTTTTGTGTGTGTGTGTGTGTATGTATGAGATGTATATGCTAAGGATGTGTTAAAGATAATCAATGACATATGATGGATTATGAGCTATTATGTATGCTTGGATTGGAATGAATTTGAGACAAGTGTTGATATTTATATATATTTGTGAATGAGATGATATTGAGTTTGAATGGTCAAATAGACCAAGATGAGGATGAGATCTATTTTGATATATTAAAAGTGTTGTTTTTATAAGAGTTATTATTTGAGATAGTGTCCCGGTGTAGTTGTTATGCTGCTGAATTTTTGACATAAGGATTGCATTAGTAAACCTTAGATGAGGTTTTTCTTATGACTAGTTTTTATAAGTTGTATGATAAGACATTATAAGGTAAGATAAAAACGAAAATGATTTTAAGTAAACTACATAAGTAATGTGATAGATGATGGTTGTGTGTGTCGCTTCTTATTTAAGTTTGGCAATTAGATCAAGAGTAGAGATCTCACCTTTTGGTCTATGATGATAACTAGAGACAAGCTCAAGCAATTAAGTAAGAAACCCAAAAACCATGTCTATATGGTCAAATATGGTAAAGGTCTTCCCAAACTTGATGCTATAAGGTCCACACCTTAGCTAGCCTAGACCAGTTAAGCCCAAAGCCCAAGATCTATATGGACAAGCCAAAGCCATGCTTACATGTACTAAATGTAAACTGGCCTAAAGCCCATAGATTAGCAGGAAAACCCAGACTAGGTTCGTACGAACTAAATTGTACAAGTCTGGATGTACTTACTAATGAAACTTTCTATAAGCACAAGATCTATATCCAGACGATGAATCCTAAACCTAAAAGGATTATACCGCATCTTGATGGCATAACCTGACCCTAGAACTTATAAATACCCCTCTTAGGGTATGGAAGAAAGGGAAGCTAAAAGAAGAAGCTTGGAAGCTCTTTAAGAATAGTGTTTTGAGCATTTAAGAGATTTATTCCTTGTGTCCAGGAGTGGACTCCAACTAAGAATTGCTCTACTAGACCTATTAGCCCACACTCAAAATACTATTCTTCCTAAATCCTACCTTTTTACATTATTGCTTAAAGTCAATTGACAAAGGTAATATCTGAGGCCTCTCACTGTACATATTGATGCTATTTTCAAGGACTCATGATCTTTAAGGATTAATCTCAAAGGAGCTAATTCTATGTAATCTACACATTGATCATAGGAGTAGGTCATCATTTTAAGCTATTTTATACCGTACAATTGACTGTTATTATGTTATAACTATTATGTAATTTTTATCTTAATAGCATGGACCTATCTATGAGCATAATGAAGTCTACAGAGACTAGATTTGTGATATGTGTATGATATGTTATCCACATGAACTTAGGTTTGATAATAGTATCTTATTTCTTATATATCATATTTTCATATATTCTATTTACTACATTGATATGCTTATATGATATTGCCATCTATAGTTATTTCATTCACTTATGTGCATGTTGTTGACTTGCTAGAACTGTTGCAAGTCCACACGAACAACCTCTTATGAGGAACATAGTTCATATGGATGACCATATTTTGCTCTCTTAGTTTCATCTTGAAGTCCACACAGACTCCCTCTCAATAGGAATATAGTCTATATGGATGTACTTATGTTGACCATTTCTACTATATTATCTAATCCACACAGACTCCCTCTTATGAGGAAAGTAGTCCACATAGACATTGACTTTAATTTCCAGTTTTTAGCCTTTTAAGGTTGTTGGACCTGTAACATATAGTATTTAAATGAGTGCCTACTAAACCATTAAAAATACATTATCTTATACCATTTAATGCCTTTGCTACTATACGACACAAATTTTGAGCCTAGACAGTAACTTGTTGTTACCTATGCACCAAAACCCCAATACACTGTGTATGAAACTTAGTGGTGAATTTCAAATAGCAAAAACATGTTAATGCCAGCACATAAATGAATTAAACATGTCATGGATGCATTACTGCTAGAACACCTATGATTTTAGGCTCTATAAACAGCACTATAGGGTTTGGGAAGTGTGCTTAGGTTGCCGAGTCACTTGCACATGGACTAAGGCAGTGGCATTGATCATGAAATTTTGAGCGGCTTTAAGTTGATGAAAAAGTTGAAATTTAAAAATTTAGTAGAACCAATAATTCATTTTAAGCAATAAAAAATGCATCTATGTAATAAAAAATTTTCAAGCTGAGATTGACTTGGGATGTGCCTGGATGGACCTGAAATTATTAGACCCTGAAGCTAAAAAATTCCACTGGATCCAATGCTAAAAGAATTTTTGGATTTCAAGGTTATTTGCAAATTATCAAAATTAACAAGGTTGGCATGCAAATTAAGGCAGTTTAGAAACTATCTTAATCGATGGAATCTAGCTATGAAAATTTATAAGCAGATAGAGAGGATTAAAATATGAATTTTTATATGAATAACATAATAAGTGAATTATTCTGAATTTTTGAAATTTGCCAAAAAATTAGGATGGTTGTAGATTTTTGGGACCACCTTAACATGTCAAAGTGGGACCCACCTCATGACATGTGGCCAAAGAGGCTTGCCAAGTGGCAAACCTCACTTGACAAGTGGATTTTCCACTCAGAATGAAGAATTATCTTCCTCCCTTATTCCTTATTGTTCTCGATGCCAAGATGTAGTAAATAGACCATAACTTTTTCATCCGTTCACCAAAAATGGTGATTCTAGTTGTTAAATACAAGTCATTCTATTGGGTACCAGAAAAAAAAAGAATTAGGCAAATAGGGCTTCTCAATTAGGAGATAAAATTCAACAAAGTTTACTGGTTCAGACAGTCTAAAATAGTGACCTTGAAGTGAGTTCTTAGCTATTTCTCCTCCACCCCTTGTGTTTTTTAGCTGCCATTTGATGCTAAGACATGTCTAACACCTATGTGATTATATGTGAGGTGTTTGTGGTAATTAGAGGGTAGCTTGAGGTCTATGAAGGGAGAGGGAAGTCACCATAGAAGCTGGATAGCTTGGGATTCTTATGGATTCAAGGGACTTTTATCACTTGTAAGAGAACTTTAAGCCTATCTTTCATGCAATGAGATGCCTAAAATGTTGAACAACAATATATGGTGGCTAAGATGTTGAGCTAATGATTAATTTCCTTCATAGGAATGTTGAAAAAGTCAAGAATTAGAGAATTAGGGAACTATTTTTCCAAGGATTTTGAAATTAGGCCTTATTTGCTTGCCAATTTTGGTGGTTATGGATGCTTGGTTTTGATGTATAATGACTTAAATGTGAATAAATGATCTCTTGCCATGTTAAAGTAAGAATTATGGCAATTTGGATTTGAAAACACCATCAAATACATCTCCCATGTTTCTACCTTAGAGCTACTATTGATGAATGCTATGGGTGCTATTGTTTAGTCTATCTGAATTTGCTTAAAATTGGGTCTCTATATGTGTAATTGTGTTCATAGCATATATGTAGGAATGAATATTGGTATATGGTGGAATGAAAATGGAAGTATGCATAATTTCCTTTGATAACCCTAGAGTATATTGATGGCAATATGGCTTGTAATGTAGCTTATGGAAGTGTTTAGTACATACATTATCTTGGCTATGGAATTTGCTTATAATGACTTTGAAATTGAATAATGCATATGACATGTTGATAAATAAAATACACCCTGAGAATGTATCTTTGAAATTGTTAAAATGATTGAACTAAAATAAGAAGCAATGACCTAAATCAATTACATAAAAAGTGGCTTGAAATGAATTATGTTACTTATGCCTTCAGGGCTAGATTTGAGACATATGAATGATGGAAATTGTGCCTATTGTTTAGCCTTGGAAGTTGCCAAGATATGATTTGCTTTGGGCCAATGAATGTGCTTAAAAAGATGTTGAAAACTGCATCCAATTTGGCCCTAAAATAGTTTAAGAAAAATGTCTTAAAAAGCGGTCGAAATGACCTAAATTGTCCAATTGACCATTACTTGAACCAAAAATGTCACTAGATAAAAAGTGTTACTTTCTTGAGTATTAATGCTATGATAATTTATAACATATTAAACCTTAAATTTTGGTAATAGCAAAACTTAATATTAGATTGGGATTTTTACCCGGCAAAGCATAAATAAGGATATAATAGACTGGTTGAAAAGTAAATTGTGTGATAAAATTTATAACTATCTATTATTGGAACTTAAATATTATAAGAACATTTTTGGTTAATAAATAGACTTAAAATGAGTTACATAGCCCTTTAGTTACACACCCACTTGATGGGTTAACTAGTTAACTTAGGGTTTTTGTAGCTGCTAGTTGTCAGATGTTCAGATAGTGAATCTTATTTGTGGCTAAAGAGGACTACAGATTGATCTCCATTATGTAACACAAATGTTGAGATAGAATTTGTGGCTGGGGAGGCCTATGGGTTGATCTCTATTATGTCACACATATGTTATTTACTTTTATTTAGAGAGGCTATAGGTTAATCTCCATTATGGCATATAGATGTTATTTACTAGGTCTAAAATAGGGACCGCTGCACTAGTTTATTTTCCTTCTAGATCTAATGTTTTTAAGTGTTGTCTTCTTAATCGGTCTAGTGAATTAAATTAAGTGAATAATCAGAATGATCATGGAAATAAAAACTAAGCATAATTGGATAACTTGTTCTGAGTAACTGATGAAATACAGGGTAAAGGGCATTTTGGTCATTTTTTACATATATGTGTGAATTAAGTTGATTCATGTAAAGTATGCATTCTACATGTATTAATAACCACTTAAAATAACTTATGTTAGTCAAAAAGGGTATTTCATGACATATAAATGCCTTAGGGGTATTTTAGAAATTTGGCACTATGTTATATAAATTGAATTAGATAATAAGGTAAACTCAATTATTAGATTACACATGCATGAAAAAGATATAATGCCATGATTTAAATGCTTTAAGTTCACCACTAAGTATCTTGTATACTCAGTGTTCCTATTTTAGTGCGTGGGTACTCAAGAGTGAAATCCTACCTTATGAAGCATGTCAATAAGAGTTCAAAGGATACATGTGAAGGAATATAAAGTAAATGTTGTACAATTTTGATATCCATGTACCTAGGTGGGAATTGGGTGGAAACATGTATTTAAGCTTTGTATATGTGATGTATATAAGTAAACATAAACTGTTGATGTAAATAAATAGCCCAATATGTTATCCTCATGAATGTATGTTTAGGAATGATGTTTGTTGATAATGTGAGCTTGAAGCTCTACATATGCATGCTTTTATTTGTGGCCTAAGGCTTGTGTTTGCTATGTGATAGTTGCTGATGCTAGGATGAGAATAAGGGACTAGATGGGTCCAAGAGTTGTAAAGTGTTTATAGAAGTGTTAAACAGGCTTTTAAAATTTTTTGGATAGAACCCAGACAGCCATTATGCTACTAGAATTTCTAAGATTTTTTAGAATGACCTGATATTACTTAGAATTGACATCTTTTTTTTTTATCACAACTTGAGTAAGGTATAAAACAAAATAGAAGTGAATTTGGAAACAAAGTATGTTAGACTGATTTAAAGCAATACAAGTTAAATGGAAAGCGCTATTGACCAATGTTAGGATGGGTAACCTAGGAGTGTGTGCATCACTTATAGGGTTTCTTTAGGAATCCAATAGGGAGTGTCACAAAGTTAATGCTCTATTTTTACTTGTTGACATGTTAAGCATTGAACTATATAATCTACCATGTCTCATTTCATTCCCAACCAATAATAATGAAGTTTTAGATCTAAAAACATCTTTATACTTCCTAGATTCACAAAATATAAGGCTTTATATGCCTCCCTCAAAATATGTGTCCTTAATACATCTACCTCAAGTACACATAAGCTACCTTAAAAATAAAGGCATCCATCTTCTTTAAGCTTAAAATTAGTGGTTTTCCCATCTTTGACTTTACTCATCATTTGTATAAGTTATTCATCTTATATCCATACTTCCTTCACTTGTTTCTTGAAGTCAGGATAGACCTGCAGCTCAGCTAAGATTGCATCATTCTCTGCATACTTTATTCTAGCATTCATAGGTTTTAAGGCAATAATAAACTTCTTGCAAAAAGCATCTGCAACTACATTTGCCTTACTATAATGGTAGTCGATTAGTCAATAGTAATCTTTTATCAATTCCATCTAGTGTCATTTCCTTAGTTCAATTCTTTCTATGTGGGGAGATATTTCAAACTTTTATGATCGGTATAAATTAACACCTTTCACCGTATAAATCACCGTATAAATAATGTCACTACATCTTTAATGCAAACAAAATAGCAGCCAACTCCAAGTCAAAAGTGGGATACTTTCTTTCATAAGGCTTCAACTACCTTGGAACATATGTAATCACCTTACCTTCTTGCATCAAAACACAGCTAAGTCCATTATATAAAGCATCACTGTAGATGACAAAGTCTTTCCCTTGCTCAGGTTGAGTAAGGATAGGAGCTTTTATTAACATCGCCTTCAATCTATGAAAGCCTGCTTGACATTTATCATCCTACACAAACTTCACATCCTTTTGCAATAGCATAGTGAGTAGGGCTACAATCAGTGAGAACCCTTTACAAACCTCTTCTAATACCCCATTAATCTTACTAAGCTTTGAATCTCTATCATATTCCTAGGAGGATTCCACTCTAGTACTACCTTAACCTTACTAGTATCCACCTTAATGCCTTCAACTAATGCAATATAACTTAGAAATGGTACCGTATTCAACCAAAATTCACACTTACTCAACTTGGCATACAATTGCTTTTCCCTTAAGGTCTGTAATACAATCCTGAGCTGATCCTTATGTTCTTTTTGGATCTTAGAATAAACTAGAATGTCATCTATGATCACCATAACAAACTGGTCCAAGTTTAAAGATCCTATTTATTAGGTCTATGAAAACTGTTGGGGCATTAATGAGCCCAAATGGCATCCCTAGGAATTGATAATGCTCATATCTAGTTTTAAAAGCAATTTGGGGAATGTTAGCTTTTTATAATCCATAATTGATTATACCTTAATCTTAAATCTATCTTGGAGAAGACACTAGCACCTCCGAGTTGATAAAAAAGGTTATTAATTCCAGGCAATAGATATTTATTCTTAATTGCCACTCTGTTCAACTATTAATAATCAATGCACAACTGTAGCGACTCATCCTTCTTTACAAATAGCATGGGTGCTCCCTATATTGATGTACTTGGCCTAATAAAGCCTTTACCCATCATTTCCTACAATTGAATTTTTAGCTCCTCCAATTATGTCATTGCCGTTTGGTATGGTGTAATAGACATAATGGTGGTAAGATACACTTCAATCTCAAAGTCTAACTTTCTATATAGAGGTGAGCCTAGTAACTCATCAACAAAAACATCAAGGAATTCTAATACTACATGTATCTAGTTAATACTTGGTGCTATGTTATTGGTGTCAACTGCATGAGTTTGATAGGCTTTACACCCCTTTTAGATAAGTCACTTTGCTATTATTCCTAAAATGATATTAGGTAAGGAATTTCTTTCACCCACTACTATAACATCCTATCCCTTAGCTGTTATAAGGTTCAGCCTCTTTTGCTCACATCAAACCATTGGTTGATATTCTAGTAGCCAATCCATACCTAAAATAATATCAAACTCATAGAAAGGGAGTTTAATAAGATTAGTAGGAAATACTTGTTCTTATATCAGTAGAGGATAATGTATGTATACTATATTCATTGTCACACTTTATATGATCGATTGCTAACTTGAATGTCTCTATCTATAGGCTCAGGTTCTACCCTTCTATCTCATGTTCATGTAGTGCAAATGTAAGAATGAGTCGACCCTGGGTCTATCACTACCAAAATAGGTACATCAAATAAAGAGAAAGTACTAGCTACCACATCAGGAGCTTCTACCTCCTTATGAGCTTGGATAACATCCTATTGTACTAGTGCTTGTGCTTTTGATTTGGTCCTCTAACTACTACTAGACTAATTATTTCTACTTTACCTCTACCCTCTGTTAGGTGCTGGTATAAAAGCCTATGTCTAAGCAGCTTTAGCCTGTCTCTATTGATAATCCTTCTGGAAATGGTCTTTAGCTCCATAAGTAAAACACTCATCTCTCTTAGTATGCAAACATTGCCCCCAATGTCTTTTGTTATAGGTCCCATATGTCAAGGTGTACTCCTGGCTGTAGATACTTGATCCTTAGAAGCCTGCTGTAAAAGTCAAGGCCTGGATTGAGAAGCCTGACCTGACCTCTGTGTCTGCCCTAAGTCTTTAACTATTGAAAAACCTAGGATTCTCTTAACTTCTTGCCTACCCCAAGTGTAGAGCTACTCTGTCCTACTGTAAATGGCCTCTTTCTCTATAACAAGTCTCTTTTCTCCTTTACCATCTCCTCTATAGCATAGGCCACTAACACCAAGGTAGAGAACTTTATAATCTATGTGGTAGCAATCTACATCTACAGCTCTACAATGATGCCCTTCTCGAACCTCTTATGCCTCACTTCCTCTATAGGTATAAACTTTTTAGCATATCTATTGAGTTAAGCAAAGTCTTTTCTCATATTCTGATACTGACCTCTTTCCTTAATTCAAGTCTAGAAACTTCTACCTTCTCTTATCCTTATAGGACTCAAGTATACATCTTTTTCGAGACTCTTTAAGAAAATACTCCTAAGTCACATTAGCCATAGCTTTTATTTTCTTTGTATTATCCCACTAGTGGAAAGCTTCCTCCTAGAGGATTTAAGTAGCACACTTCAAACTCTCCTTATTTATACACTCTAGCTATTCCAGTATTCTAACTATCCGTTCTAGCCAATATTCCACTCTTACAGTATAATCCTCCCTAGACCTCAAAAAGTCTAGAGCCTTTATCTTCTTTACTCTTTCTAGGTAAGTCTTCTACAAAGTAGCTAGGGTTGGTAGAGGTGATGTTGGAGCTAGTGGTGGAGCAGCAATAGCAGAAGTATGGCTTAACAAATCTACTATCTATTGTAGGAGTGGTGGTAAAGCCTACACCTATGCCTAGGCTTATGGCTGTGGTTGTGGTTGTGCCTATTGTGCAGCATCACTAGGCACTAACATGGCTACAATCACCTCTACTCTATGAATAGTAGTAGGAGCATAACTAGCTATCTCCTCTCCTCTTTTTGGTGGGGTCCTCTCACTCATCATATATCACTACATAAGAACAAACTATCAACCTCATGTAGTGTAGCTTTATTAGGTACACAAGATCCTAGATATCGTCACTCATGTATAATATGCTTAGAAATGCCTAAATGTGCTTTGATACCACCAAATGTAACACCCCTACCTGATTCCTAAAGGAACCCGATAGAAGATGCCACTTCCCATAAGTCACCCATCATGATCCTAACCCAAGCCCAATTCATTTAACATTTAAACCCATATTCCTTTTATTAACATATTCGGGTTATTTACTTATTCAGACCCCTTTACCATTATATATTGGCTATAATTAATCGAAAAAATTAGTTAACATGACTAAAATCATATTTATAAATGTTCAGGTAGCATAACAATTACCTGGGTGAAAATTCCAAAATTTAAACCTATTAAAAACACTTACGATATCATTATCAACCCATTATCTAACTTCTAAACCCTTTTAGTCCTCCAATTAATAGCTTAGCATAACATAGAGTCACAAGCACATAGGGTCTTAGACCAACAACATTCATATATATATATATACGTATATATATATATACGTATATATATATATATAC
>CANXYI011914294.1:0-24479 GCA_948208565.1 Hura crepitans | reverse complement strand
GGTTCTTTTAGTCTGGATGGACCTTGGAGGACTTAGTCCGTGCGGACCTTAGGTGTTTAGCCATGGACTTGATATGAGGGTGTATTAAGTATCTGTTTATTAGTCCGTGAGGACCTTAACATCATAACTAGGTCCGTGCAGACCTCCTCACTTGTTTTTGGATTCCTATTCCTAATAAGAAAAGGAATGGAATGCCTTGACTTATAAATACCCTTCCTCTGTTGGTTATTTTACTTCATTCTCTTCATCATGTCTCTTTTTTGCTTGAAATTGTTCAAGATTTTAGAATCCAAAGCTTTTTGGGTTTCAGCTATTCTCACCCCCTTTTTGGCCCTTCAAATTTCTGAGCAATGTTCGGATTGACCCTAAGTTCTTAAAGGTTACTGCATATTATTGGAATCCTATTTTGCATGTCTTCACCTTCAGCCAATAAGAAGTATGTCCCACTTTAGAGGAGCTTGCAGCTATCATGGAATGCAAAATTTCACCTACTAGCCCTTTAGCCTTACTTTCCTTTGAGGATTGCTACCCTTTGGATATTATTCTAGCTCTGGGCTTTTCTCCTATTACATGTCGTAAACTTGTACTAGGGGTAGGTCTAATTTCTTTGAAGGCGATTCTAGATCATGTTCACCAAATCTTTATTAACTCAGTGGAATAGGCGAAATGTATCTTGTTATGCCTTCTCAAAAGCTATCTGAGTGTTACTTCTTACGATGATCATTGTGACTTTATGGTTCTTCACACTCTCACCGTAACGTGCTCTGGTCATAACCCTTTCGGTGTCTTGTTAGCTGAGATTATTCATGGTTTAGATGCACTAACAAGGAGGGATGTTAACTTCATGACGGGGAGCCCACTTCTCCTACAGGTAATCTTACTAGCTTTGTTATGACCCTACCTTTTGCCTAATATGCCTGTGATAGTTTTCATACTAGCGAGTCTGCCTAATTTTTACTTAGGTGGTCCTTTGCAGATTTTCCAACCTAACGGCTCCTTTTTTTAGATTTGGCTATAAGAGAAATTAGGGTTGATTGTACCACAGCCTGAAAAACTCTAGGCGAAGTATGGCTCTCATCATTATTGTGAGAGGAAGCTTACAATGAAGTGTGACTCCCTTAATCAGTGGCTTTTCTGGCTTGACACAGTTATTTTAGTGCGTTGGAGGTGTCCTTAGTGGAAGATCAGCCATTTTACCCTATCTTGTCATACGGTTTGTGTGCCTTTGATCGAGTTGAGGCATATTACTTTTTACAGCCCTACATGCATCTCGTGATAGTTTGGTTTAGTACAAAGGATACCTACTGATCCTTTCAGGTTTTGTGGTAGCCTTTTGATTCATCACTTCTTATGCTCCTTTTTTGACTTGTGGGAGAAACATGCCATCCTTAGGGACATGCCTGATTACACAATCAACACTGTTCATATAGATGATTCGTACAACAAGTGGATTTTAAGTGATGCTAAAGACAATAGATCATTATCACTAAAAAGGAAAACTACAGACAATACTTCTAGTTTTGAAAAGAAACAATGTGTATAGAATTTAGTTACATGTATAATCCCTTCTTGAATGGTAATCTACATGTTAGTGATCAAAACTAAAGCATTTTTTTGTCATTGATTGAATTTAAAACTAAGCCAGTTAATCTTTGTGAATGTATTAATTTCTATTGATAGCACTGTTGTTACTAACTAGCCTCAAGAGGTTTTCTTGATTGGACATTTTCTCTCTGATCCCCTAACTTTTGCGTGAAGTGCCCTATTGGGTTTTCACCTTATCAAGGTTTCCTAACTTTTGCCTAAGCCGGTTTATTCGATTTTTCAGCTTAACGAACATTTTTTTTAGTAGAAGTACTACTTTAACCTATCTGCATTGATTGGCTTTGAAAATTCATTACCCTCTAAATCTGAGATCTTAATGCCTCTATGCTTGAGTACCTTCTTAACTATGTAAAGACCTTCCCAATTTGGCTTGGACTTTCCCCTAGGGTTAGATAGTAATGGCCTAACTTGCTTAAATATCAAATCGCTTTCTTTTATGATTCTAGGTTTGACCTTTTTATTGTAGGCTCTTGCAATTCTTTTTTGGTATAATTGCATAGGATAGAGAGCCTTAAGCCACTTTCATCTATTAATTCCAGTTGATCATACCTACTTTTAACCCATTCTGCTTCAAGAATGTTTGCTTCTAACACTACCCTTAATGAATGTATCTTTACCTCGATTGTGAGCACTGCCTCCATGCCATACACTAGCAAGTAAGGCATAGCTTGGGTAGATGTCCTGCCTGTCATTTTGTATTTCCATATTGTGAATGGTAATATATATGCCCAATCCTTATAGGTGACCGACATCTTTTATAGAATTTCTTAACATTTTTATTATTAGCTTCCACCGCTCCATTAGCTTGTGGTCGATATAGCGAAGACTTATGGTGTTGGATTCCATACTTCTAAAGCAGTTGTCCAGTCTCTCCCTGGAATTGCACTCTATTATTTGAAATAATCTATTGTGGCAAACCATACCTGTAAATAATATTTCTTTCAATAAATTTTCCCATTTGTCTTGCCCTCAATTTATTAAAAGACTCAGCCTCTACCTACTTCGTGAAGCAATCAATTACCACTACTATTAACTTATGTCCTTTAGCTACTAACGGCCTTATTTCCCCAATTATGTCGATCCCCTAAGTTAAGAAAGGCTATGAAGATGACAAACTAGTTACATCATTTGGTCGCAAGTGACTCAGATTCCTGTACACCTGGCATTTATGGCACCTTTTTACAAAGTCACAACAATTCGACTCTATGGTCGACCAATAGTATCCTAGTCTCATGATCTTCTTTGCTAGGTTTCTACCATTCATGTGTGGACCACATACTCCCTCATGTACTTCCTCAAGCACCATTCAAGATTCCACCTCATCTATACACCTAAGTTGTATCTCATCCATCTGCCTCTTGTATAGCATACCCTAAAATGAAATAAACTGAATGGACAACTTTCGAAGTGCCTTCTTGTCTTTTTCAATTGCATCCTTTAGGTAGGCCTATATGTCATGATACCATGGTAATTGAGTGCAATTTTGCTTAATGGCAGAGCTAACTATTCTAGTATAAGTGGGGAACCTTGTCTTACTGAAATGCATTGGCCAAGATAAATCTTTCTTGGTAAAAGTCGACACTGACGTAAAGGTGGCTAGAGCATCTGTGACTTGGTTTTGTTCTCTATGGATGTGGTGAAAAGTGCATTGATCAAATCCTTTGACAAGGTCCGTGAGAATTCTAATGTACTTGCCTAAGTTCTCATCTTTGACTTCCCATTCACCTCTAACTTGTTGGATTACAAGCATTGAGACTCTATAGACATCAACCACTTTTGCTTCCAACTGATATAGGGTTTCATAACCATAAATGCATGCCTCATATTCAGCCATATTATTAGTGGTTAAAAACTCTAGTTTCCTTACCAAGAACATCTGTTCACACTCTGGGCTGCTAATTAATGCTTCCATGCCTGCTCCTCTTTGGTTGACGGCTCCATCGAAAAACATTTTCCATCCTTCTCAATATATTGCCCCTAAATGTTCATTCAAAAATTCATATTCCTCCTGCCCCTCTTTGATCGAGTGACGTGCTAGGAATTCGGCTATAGCTCAGGCCTTAATGGTTTTCTTGGTAATGTAAGAGACATTAAACTCCTGAGAAGTAATATCCATCATCGCATCTTACCTACTAAGGATGGAGTAGATTGTAGATACTAAAGCGGATCATGCCTTGCCACTGCTTCCACTTTATAGGATTAAAAATATTGTTGTAGTTTTTTTGATGCCCAAATCATCCCTAAACATATTTTCTCCACTTCTATGTATTTCTATTCATAGGGAAGCAGCTTTTGCTTATGTAATAAACTATGTTTTCTATTTCAGCTTCATCAGCTTGCTCAATTAATGCTCCAATCGAGGACCTTTCCACTGTGAGATACAAGTTTAAAGGCTTTCCTGGTTTTAGAGGCCTTAGAATTGGAGGGTTAACCTGGTACTCTTTTATGAACTAAAACACTTTCTCACAGTCACTATTCTATTCCTTTGTTTGACCTTTATGTAGCAGGTTGAATATGTGTTTGCAAACTATCATGAGTTTAGATATGAACCTACTAATGTACTGAACCTTGCCTAGGATCCCCCCTGACTTCTTTCTTAGATTGTGGCATAGGCATGTCTAAAATGGCTTTTACCTTATCTGGGTCAACTTCAATTCCCCTCTTGCTTATTATGAATCCTAGCAATTTCCCTAACGTGACTCTAGAGATACACTTCTTGGTGTTAAGCCTCATGTTGAACTGATCTAGCCTTTGGAAAAATTTCTCTAATGCTTTAAACTGCCCTTCTTATTCCACAGATTTTACCATCATGTCATCTATATATACCTTAACTTCCTTGTACATCATGTCATGGAATAGCTTACTGGCCATTCACTGATACATTACCCCTACATTCTTTAGTCTGAAAGGCATCACCTTGTAACAATAGGTACCCCATTCTATTATGGAAGCCATCTTACACTTGTCTATTACCTTCATTATAATGTGATTATATCTAGAAAATCCACCAACGAATAAGTACATGGTAGCCATAGCTGCACTGTCAAATAGTACACCGATATGTGGAAGGGGAAAGTCATCTTTTGGACATGCTTTGTTAAGGTCTTAGTAATCCATACACATTTTAACCCTATCATCTTTCTTAGGTACCAGCACTATATTAGCAAGCCATGTAGGGAAGACTATTTCCTCAATGAACTTTGCCTCGAGCATCTTAACTACTTCCTCTTTCACTTTTTTTGCCCATTTAGGTCTCATCCTCCTAAGTTTTTATTGTATTAGGGCAATGTGGTTGTGCGCTAGTATGGCATGCTCCATATTTCTCTATCGATACCTAGCTTGTCATCATAGTTCTAGACAAAAATCCTTTCATATTTTTTCAGTAATCACTCGAATTTTTCTCTTTCTTCAATAGTAGTATCATGGGCAATTAATACATTCTTTGGTTGTTCATTGGTTCCAAGATTAAAAGGATTATTTTTAATGTAATTAATGTCAAAAATGCTCATGTAATGATCATGTGGACGTATGTTGCTATCAAGAGAAAGATCACACAAATAAGCTAATTCACTGTTCACTTTATTAGAAAGATAATTGTTTGCCTTAAAGAGGTCACAAAGGTACAATTCATTAGTAAATAGATCAGCATCTTCTAATTCAAGCATATCCTTAGAAATAGTGGAGTAGACTTTTTCATCCACTGGTAGCTTTGGAAAAACCTCTTCTGTCCACTGAACCTGAGTGAGATGTCCTATCTCTTAATCCACAACATCAGCAAATATCTTAAACCCCAATTTGTAACGTCCCTCTATTATGGCAGGCTCTAGAGTTCCATCATATTTGGTACCCTTATGCTTAATAAAGTAATATTGGAGTGAATTGCCCTACTTCGGTTTGCTATCCTTATTTGGATCATAACCTAACCCTTTGGTATCCTTCTAGGTGTGTGGCTGAAGCAGCTCAGTGATACCTTGCAAGTTCTTTCCTAAACCAGCTCCTAGAAAGAAATCCATTCACTTCATCAACTTAGACACAGCTAGATCCATGTAATCTTCATAAATTCCCACGACGTGGAACCCATTAAAAGGTTGTTTGGCGATAGCCAAAGTGGAGACAACAAGATCAACCTTAGCCTTTATAGTAACAATGTTACCTTCATGTGGGAACTTAATCATTTGATGGAGAGTCAAGGGAACTCCCCCTAATTTATGGAACCAGGGCCTTCCCAATAGGACTAAGAATGTAGCCAGTATATCAATAACTGTGAATTCAACCTCATCCATGATTGGTCCAGCCTAAACCTTGATCGTGAAAGACCCTTCTACTTGTCTCTTAGTGTCGTCATAGGCCTTTATAGTAATACTGGAAGGTAATAGATCTTCCTTCTTAATCCCTAAACTGGTTAGAATTTTAGCGAGACAAACATAAAGGGAAGAACCGTCATCTACCATGGCATAACCCATTCTTTTCCCATTTATCTCAGCCTTAATAAAAAGAGGCCAATTATGTTCCCTTCCTTTAAAAGGTAGATCCGTATCTAAAAATGTGATGAGGCTTATGTTACTTGTTTTCATTACTTCCACTAGCACATCGGGCGTGGTGGTTGTAGAGATAATAACCTAACCCAAGGCTTCAACCACTTTCAGCCTATGGTCCTTGGATGACATTAATAAATCCCAAATAATGATATTGGCTTAAGTTTTCTTGAGCTGTTTCAACACCTCGTCATGCTTATTTGTTTTAGGTTTAAGCTCTTTTTCTAGTAGGATCCGACAATTCTTTTCTACTCTCTCTGCCATTTCTCCCTCAACCCATATTTGCTCTCTCTTACCCTCTTTAAAATCCTCATCAGAGGATTAATCCAAGAAACTCTTGCTCTCCTCGACTGCACAGCCACTCTCATTATCCCAAAAGCCAATCATTAGGATAGATTCACTCACCCTCACCCCACTACTATGTCTAGGTCAAACCCCTAAATTTCCCTCAAGACATACTCTTCAAGTAATCTGGACTTAAGGAGGCATAAAGTGTGGTGTTTTAACAATGGGTTTGATGAGATTTCGGGATCAAGGATCTATTTTGAATCTATTAGATCCTAAATAGCCTTTCTGAGGAGTTTGTAGTTATCAGTAAGGTGTCTTGTTCTCTAATGATAAGTATAGTACTAGTTATGCCTGTGATTCAGAGGGAGTGTTTAAGTGAATGGCTGATGAGGCAATAGCTGTAATTTCCCTTTTTTAGTGAGCTTCTTTAGGCACCATGAGAGAGACTTACCCAAATTTGAGTACCTACGACCCTAAACTACATGTACTTCTATAGTTTTGGTGGTATTGTTGGCATTGCTACTTATGAACATAGGGTTATTATTAGATCTCTTGTAACCCTTATTTTGATATCCAGCTTTAAGGTTAATGGCAATATCATTCAGTTGCTCCTAGGTGGTAATGCCTTTAGTGGTAAGCCCATTTTTTATATAGCTGTTAGCATTCCTAATGAACATTTTGATCTGATCTATGTCTTCAGGCTTATTTTACATCTTTAGAATATTTTCCCTCCACCTCTGGACATAATCAGAAAAACTCTCATTAGGCTTTTGCTTTATCAATTCTAGATCCTTCAAAGTGATCTCAACACTAGTGTTATTAGTGTATTGCTTATTAAATGCCCTTGCCAATTCAATCTAGTCTTTTTTTACCCTTCTTTCATGGTAGTGGTACCAGTTAAGAGCCTAACCTATAAGAGACTTGCTGAATAAATTCACAATCTGCCCTTTCGTGAGATGGATGGCCCTCATGGCTACTGCATACTGCTTCAAATGGGTGTGAGGGTCTGTGGTTCTATCAAACTTGCTCAAGTCAAGCATTTTGGAACTTGTGAGGCATAAAGTGATCGGGCCTCAGACTGATATCATCCATGTCAATGTCTTTACCCCTAGTCACTAGTCAGGACAGAGCTTCCATCTTTTCATTTAGCTTTTTCCATTGATCATTCTCAAGTGCCTTAAGAGAGGGTACCCTATTGTAGGACTTTACCACCTACAGTATCTCATCATTGGGCAATTGGTCATCCTTAGGTTCTCCTACTATTTCTTTCCCCTTGTTGGTTCCAGAAGGTTGCCCTACCCCTTGAGCGTTTTGCATGTGGGACAGGGCATTGGTCATCAGTGATGTCATTCTCTTCTCTATCTTAGTAATAGCCTCTATGAACATAGCCTTGGTCACATATTCATTAAAAGACATGTTTCCTCTCTTGGGTTGTATAGGCACTTCTGTGCTGACTCTGCTAAGGCACTTGCCAACTCTCTTCCACTAAGCAGTAAGTGAAGGATCAATAATGACTGGATAAAAGAAAAGGTTAGACATGATGTATGTATAGTATAGGATGCATAATGTGCAAATGCATGTTCATGATGCTTCAAAGGATAAACAAAAGCAATAGTCCTTCTAAACTTATCTCTCCCATACGCGTGGTCTCAGTCATCTCTTCCTAGGTAGGCTTACCTAAACATCATCGGGGGATGCATGGGTTCAAATTTAGGCTTGTTTAGGCCTAATAGTCTCTCATATTGAAAGTGCAAGCAAAGAGAGTGACCTTAAGACATTTTTATCTTATTTGATGTGAAATTAGGGTAGGCCTATCTTAGACAAAAAGGCATAATGAGCTTGCCCCCACTTCAAATAAAACTAAATATAATTAGGTCCATATAGCAATCATAAAAGTAATTACACTCACTTAGGGTCATAAAACCTAAGGGAAGTTGCTAAGCTTGACTACATGGGCTCATGTTTTTGGTCAAAAGGCTTATCGGCTCCCACAAGCAGAGGTCCCTCCTAACAAGTCTTTCCAATCAAGGATAATAGCTATTAATTAGTTTACCTTTTCATACACCCTAAGGTATAAGGCTTGTGAGTGATGGATATGCTAGCACCTCTTCATTCTTGAAAGAAAAATGAAGTTGTGGTTTATAGCACCATCTAAGGTAAAAGGGACACAATATATCTAGGGTGTAATGCATCGGATTGATAAAAATTAGAATATTTCGATGGCATATTATTTGGGCACTTTCAGATTAAAATTTCTCAGTCCCCAGCGGATTCGCCACTGTAGAGATTATGTATTTTTACTGGGGATAAGAGTACTTAGTGGAGTCACCACCAAGCCTCTACACTAAGACCTCTGATCTTCTGTACTAGAAAGGTTAAATTTCAGATCTCATTTATGCCCTAATAATATGTTGTCCATGTATATTGTAATTCTTATCAATCCCTTATCATTCAAGCATACATTATTCTTAATTTAAATTACATCACCTTTGTATGTATGGAAAGTAAATTACAGCATTTAAAAGAATATGACAAATACATTGTACATCTAAAAAAGCAAGTAATTCATTAATTGTTATTTGACTTGACAATTACCCATAATTCCATAGGAATTGGCAGTAATAGCCTAACTCCCATCTCTATGAGATTGGCTTTTATTAAAATGCATTTTTCATGACTTTTGATTAAAGAAATGCAAACCTATTTTATTAGAAAACACCAATTAATGATATAGAAAATAGTTTGATGTGAAAGTTAGGTTTTAGCATGTAAAACAAGTTATTTACTAGCTATTATGACCTAAGAATAAGCAAAGAAGTGCAAATAGTACAAAACCAAAGAAATAAGCTATGGTCCTAAAATAGGTATGCTTCTGCGTCGTCAAGTCCATGCAGACATGAGAGGTAATGATGCTTAGTTCATGCGAACTTTCACTAGGGAAAGATTGAGTCCATCCCATACTTCTACTCCAGTGCTAGTTCTAATCAACAACTCAGAAAAACATTATGATCCGTGTAGAGATTATGAATTTTTACCGGGGATGAAAGTGGTTAGTAGAGTCGCCACATGGCCTCTACAGTAGGACCTCTGATCTTCTATACCATAATAGTTTAGAATTTTTGATCTTATTTATGCCCTAATATTATGTTGTCCATGTATATTGTAATTTTTATTAATCCCTTATCATTCAAGCATACATTATTCTTAATTTAAATTGCATCACCTTTGCATGTATGCAAAGTAAATTGTAGCATTTAAAAGAATATGATAAATACATTGTACATCCAGAAAGTGGGTTATTCATTAATTGTTATTTGACTTGACAATTACTCATAATTCCATAGGAATTGGCAGTAATTGCCCAACACCTATCTCTAGGAGATTAGCTTTTATTAAAATGCATTTTTCATGTGACTTTTGATTAAGGAAATGCAAACCCATTTTATTAGAAAACACCAATTAATTATATTGAAAATAGTTTGATGTGAAAGTTAGGTTTTAGCATGTAAAATAGGTTATTTATTAGTTATTACAACCTAAGAATAAGTAAAGAAGTGCAAATAGTATAAAACCAAAGAAATAAGCTATGGTCCTAAAATAGGCCCACTTCTGCGTTGTCAAGTTCGTGCAGACATGGGAGGTATCGATGCTTAGTCCATGTCAACTTTCACCTAGTAAAGATTGAGTCTATCCCATACTTCTACTCCAGTGCGAGATCTAATCAACAACTCAAAAAACATTAAAATTGAACAAGTTAAATTTGAGCCACCAGCATGCAAATGAACAACTAAAAATTATAAGCATACTCAATATAGACGCATCATAGATTATGAATCATAACAATGAAACATACTAAAAGATTGTAAGGTGAATTATCATTCATAGGTCCTTGCAGACATGTGACCTGTGATAAGGAGTCTGTGCAGACTGCTAAACCTTCTTAACATGCATGTAGTAAGGCTGTGCAGACTAACATATATACTTGCGTTCAAAAATACTAGGTCCGTATGGACTTAATAATGTTCAAGATTAGATTCATGCGATAAAAATTAACTCCTCATGGCATATTGAATGCTAATTACAAATATTAAGTTCACAATCTATGTTTCCAATATGATAAGCCTACTCATCATTAATGAGAATGGGGATAATAATGTATCACCTCATCTATTGACCATCTCAGAGATTATTGGCTCATAAAAGACACAGAAATCTCATTCATAGACCTCAGATATTACCTAGATAAAAGAATCTACTTGAACACTGGCATAAAAGCCTTTTAGTTCAAGTGAGGATGGTTGAATCCTTTCTTATGACAAATCTTACCAAGCATTCAATGCCCTCTACTGCTGGAATGGTTGCAATTGTGATTGTTTCTCAATTTAGGTTTTTCAAACCCCTTCTCTCTCAATGAAAAGTAGTGTTTATACCTTTTCTTTTTAGGTTTTCTTGTACCTTTTCCTCTAAGGGAAAGTCCTAATCCCTCAAAGATTCTAACTCCTAGACTAAATAGGCAATGTTTCCATTAGGAGTATATTTCTCGGTGACAAGTCCATGCAGACTTATCCTTGATGGTCTGTATGGACCAGGGCTTTTGAAGTGATGGTATATGGTGTTCATGGCCCGGGTTCTGGCCTACTTCTGTGGTTAGTCCATGCAGACTTATGTCTCGATGGCTTTTTATGCTAAGCTCAAGAGCTTATCTCTGGCTATCATCATAGGTTATGGTGAGGTGTCTACAGTTGCCCCCACTTTGGTATGTGCTATGTATTACATGATTTGGAATAGTGCATAACAAAGTACTGGATTTAGAAATACTTATCTGTGAGTGTACTAACTTGACATGAAGCTACATCAAATATGGATGCTTACCTCTGAATCATTACAAAAGCTTGCTAAACCTATGTTGTATTTTCCCTTCGAAGAGAATTGATATTGTGAAGAAAACTACACCGAATACGGGTGCCTGCTTGCCCTCGAGTGAAGTGAAAAACCAACTAGCTCTAAACATGTTTTTTGCTTTGATGTCTCTAGATTGCCATCTCATGTACACTCTTAACTAAATAATTTTGAACACACCTAAGGTTGTCTAACCTTTGGGGTTTGATCGAATGGATAGGGATTTTGGATTGGCTTGTCAGGCTAAATCTTTAGACATAGAGTCAAACTTTGGGGAGGATCAGATTGGCTTGTTAGGCTGAACCCTATAACATAAATTGGATGCGGAGTTGAACTTTAGGGAGGAAGGATTGGCTTGTCAGGCTGAACCCTATAACATAAATTAGACGCGAAGTCTAACTTTAGGGAGGATTGATTGGCTTGTCAGGCTGAACCCTATAACATAAATTGGACACAGAGTCGAACATTAAGGAGGATTAGATTGGCTTGTCAGGCTGAACCCTATAACATAAATTAGACACGGAGTAAAACTTTAAGGAGGATCGGATTGGCTTGTCAGGTTGAACCCTAAAAATTTGTGGATGGAACTTAGGTGTTAATCCCAGGTTAATGGATTGGACTTTGACATTGATCCTTAGAGGAGATTAAGCTTTGCAATTCTGAATTGATCCTGTAAGAAAGAAATAGAATGTTAGTTTTTATAGAAGAAAAATAAATTTAGACTCTTAGATTTTGGTAGCTCTAAGTTCGTACGGACATCTAAATCTTAGAGCGTGCGGACTTATGATCAACTTTTGTAGAATATCCCAAGTAAGTCCATGCGGACTTGTGTTATGAAAATGTCTGTGCGAACTTATGTCTCTAAAGTCCGTGTAGACTTATTGCATCAACAATATAACCATCCCTTTTTCTTCTCCATTTCTCATTTCTTCCATTTTAGTCTTTAGTTTTCCCTATTTTCTCTCAAATAGATGCTCTTAATATGGCCTCTTATGTCGAAAGCACTTCTGGTTCCTCCTCCTCTAATGGTGAAGATGTACCAGTAGTGATCCTCCTTCAGTAGGGAGCAGGATCTACACCCTCTCCACCTCTATCGAAGGACATTTTGATGCCTACTTTGGTGGGTTTTGTCCCTTCCATCATGGTGAATCAACTAAAGAATGCAGCACCTATCAATGGTGTTACTTTTGGTGATCTGACTCCTCTTTTGGCAGATCTAGCCCACCATGCCTACTCTGAAGTGTACCCACAGGTGAGTCCTTATGTTTTTTGTTGTTTTTGCTTGACAGTTCTTATATTTTTGTGTTTTGAGAGATTTCTTGTGGGATAAGTCCATGTGGACTAATTAGGTTAGGGTATGACATGTCCATACGGACTAAGTTGCTTGGGGCTATTAGTCTGTGTGGACCTATGAAATTTTTATTTGTCAGAACTGTTCCCATAGTTGTATTAATCACTCTGTATATGAGGTCTGCACGGACCAAATATTGACCCCTTTTGACTTTGATTAAAGTCCATATGGACTTGTATTTGACTCAGAATTAGTCCGTGTAAACCTATTATTTGACTATTTTTTACTCTATAGTTAGTTCGTGCAAACTTGTTTTCCTACTTCCTTTTTAATTCGTGCAGACTTAAGCTTTAACATTTTTTATCTGTGCAGACTTTATGAACTTTGTCCTCATTCTCAATTGCTTGCTTTTTGTAGACACATCTCAAGTATGGGGGTAATCTTTTTAGTCCACAATAGTGGTACTCCACTATGCCTGTGATGGTGAAGAACAAGGTGCGCATGACAAGCTTTTAGACTTTCATTAATCACCTTATAGGCGGAGATTTTCATCGTGACCTCTAGGCCTTATAGGCATTGCTGGATAGGTGGATAGACACAACCCATACTTTTCACCTATCCTTTGGTGATCTAACAATCATGCCATTAGATTGGGCATTCATTACTAGGGCACCCTGCACTGATCGTACCATTGCTTTTGATGCTTGCTATCGGCATCCCTCTCTATGGCTATCAGAGGTGAAAGAGTTGCAGGGTTTTGTGCTTCAAGATCAGGTCAATAGTATTTGTTGCACTGACCTTTAAGAGAGGTGGGGTGAAGAGTCTCCTTCAATTGAGTTAGAGGGGGATTAGTATATACACTGTTTCATCTTGTACTTACTGGGCACCACCTTATTTGCCAATGCTAATAGCATCGTGAGCTAGAGCTTCCTCCTAGTGTTAAAGGAAATGGACAAAATAGGGAGCTAGAACTGGTGCAATTCATCCCTAGGATAGATGTTCTGGAGTCTGGATTCGGCACTACGGACTCGAAACGTCATCATTTTGTCTAAGGCTTTGTGTCTGGTGTCTTTATAGGTCAATTCTCTCTTCCTTCTTTATTCTTTTCTCTTTAAGATTTTATTACTGACTTGCTTCTTTTGTTATTTTTAGGTATAGGCATATGAGCTTCATTTGTTGGCCCGTCCTTACAAGCTCATTGTGCCACAAAGCTACCCAATGATGGATAGGTGGGTCCGACCTACCTCTAGTCCATGGAATATGACATCTTTGATGTAGCACTACCAGTACCTTAGCTCACGTGTTTGGGCAGATGTGAGTAATTTTTGCATAAAAAAATATTTCTCTCAGTAACTGTTTATGTGCTATCAATACTTACTTGTATAGGTTGACTTAGCCTAGTGGGTCTTCCCTATTCATGAACTGCCTCCCCTTCTGTGCTTCATTCAGGGCTTATCCTTTCACCATTTGATGTTGACTACTCTAGAAACATGCTATTAGTTTCTAGGAGAAAGAGTAGTCAGCTAGCACTTGGATCCTGACATGCGTTTCATCTCTCTAGACCCTCCTGAGTTTATGCTATTCGAGAGGTACATTAATGATTTGGATTTTGTGTAAAGGATAACTATCAAGGTCCCTGGAGCCACACTAGTGGAGGATGGTGATGAGGGTTATGCTCTATGGGTTGTGTCTTACCTACTTCCTCAGGTTCCCTACGCTACTGGGCCTCTTCCACCTCAGGTGAATTTCCTGTGCCTTACTATCTCTTTCATGATGTTTTCATAACTTGTGTATTATTATGCTATAGCCCACTACTATCCTTGAGGCTGGTCCAACCTCCTTAAAAAAGCAGCCAAGGACCATGTCTGGCTCTCCGGGCACTCAATTCTCACCTCCTCCTGCTCATGCTCAGGGATCATCAACTAGCCCGGCATCTTTTCCTAGTGAGGTGATAAGGACACTAGTGGATATGCCCAAGTTGAGCTACATATGCTATGGTGTTGATGGTAAACTTTCTTCTACCAAGCTTCACATTAAAGAGAGTTAGCCCATGACCTTTAAGCCTAAGGGTATGACACTGGTAAAATCATCAATTCTGTTATTAGAATATTCTCATTGCACATGCCTGACATCCAATTTTTCTTGATCGAGTGAAGAAGGCTCCAGTGGAGAGGACTGCTCGGGTGGTGGAAGCTTTCAGGAGAGCAATTAATGAGACTCGAGTGCTGGCGATAAGTGCATTCTTATTGTATATGTTATCTATGTACTTTGCATGTTCCATGTTATGCTAATATGCATGTATGTTATGTATGCTTTTGCATGTCGCGTTACACGTACACTGTGTTACATCTTGTCTATGTATGTTAGGTGCTAAGTATGCTATATTACATGTATGTTATGTATGCTGTGTTAAATGTGTGTTATATGTTGTGTTACATGTACGTTATTGTTATGTTATACATTGTGTTACATGTATGTTATGTGACATGGATCCTTCACTCTTTTGTAGAATGAGTTGTCCAAGTGTGTGGCAGCCTTACATGAAGCTCAGAGGAAGATCATAGCCTACATGGTGGCTGAGAGGCTAGTGATTTCTTTTGAGGATGAAGACATAGAAGAGGAGGATGGCTTTGATTACTAGGCTTGAGGGTGGCCTCTTTCTCTCCTTTTTTTTAATGGTTGTGCAGAGGCATAATTGTAAGGCCTCTTTTCTATTTGAAGATAGGATTCGTAGTTTCCTATCTTGGTATTATTAAACATGATACAATTTACCTTCCCCTTTTTAAGCACATTTAATCTTGCATTTTTGTTTGATCTCTGAATGCTTTATTTCCTCTTCATAGTATTGAATGAACCTGGTGCTATTGTCTATTTTATGCCTGAATAGGGTGCCTTAGTTGGTGCAGACCTAAAAGGGTTCTTTCAATCCGGACGGACCTTAAAGGACTTAGTTTATGCAGACCTTAGGTGATTGGCCACAAACTTGATATGAGGGTGTCCTGAACGTCTATTTATTAGTTTATGCAGACCTTAACATTATAACTGGGTCCGTGCGGACCTCCTTACATGTTTTTGTATTCTTATTCCTAATAGGAAAAGGAATGGAATGCCTTAACTTATAAATACCCTTCCCTTATTGGTCATCTTACTTTATTCTCTTCATCATGTCTCCTTTCTACCTAAAATTGTCCAAGATTTTAGAATCCAAAGCTTCTTAGGTTTCACCTATTCTCACCCCCCTTTTTGGCGCTGAAATTTTTTATCAAAGTTTAGATTGACCTTGAGTTCTTAAAGGTAGTTGCATAGTACTAGAATCTTGTTTTACATGTCTTTATCTTCGGCCAATAAGGAGTATGTCCCACCTTGGAGGAGTTTACGGCTATCATAGAATACAAAATTTCTCCTACTATCCCTTTAGCCTTACCTTCCTTTGAGGATCGCTACCCTTTGGATATTGTTCTAACTTTAGGCTTTTCTCCTATTACATGTCATAAACTTATAGCAGGGATAGGTCTAATTTCTTTATAGGCAATTCTAGATAATGTTCACCAAATCTCTGTTAACTCAATGGAATGGGCAAAATGTATTTTGTTATGCCTGCTCGAAAGCTATTTGAGTGTTACTTCTTACAATAATCATTTTGACTTAAAGGTTTTTCACACTCTCACTACAATGTGCTTTGGTTATAACCCTTTCAGTGTCTTCTTGGTTAAGAGTATTCATGGTTTAAATGCACTAACAAGAAGGGATGTTGACTTCATGATGGGGAGCCCACTTCTCTTGCAGGTAATCTTACTAGCTTTATTATGACCCTAACTTTTGCCTAGTATACTTGTGACGGTTTTCATACTAACGGGTCTACATAATTTTTTCTTCAATGGTCTTTTATAGATTTTCCAACCTAACGGCTCCTTTTGTTTAGATTTGTCTACAAGAGAAATTGGGGTTGATCGTTCCACCACTTGAAAGACTCTGGGTGAAGTATGGCTCCCTTCATCATTGTGAGAGGAACCTTACAATGAAGTGTGACTCCTTTGATCAATGGCTTTCATGGCTTGACACAATCATTCTACTATGCTGAAGGTGTCCTTGGTGGAAGATTAGCCATTTTACCCTATCTTGTCATCCGGGTTGTGTGCCTTTGATTGGGTTAAGGCATGCTACTTTTTGCAGCCCTTCACACAACTCGCGATAGTTTGGTTTAGTACAAAGGATAACTGCTGAGCCTCTTAGGTTTTGTAGTGGCCTTCTGACTCGTCACTTCTTATGCTCCTTTCTTGACTTGTGGGAGAAACATGCCATCCTAAGGAACGTGCTTGATTACATAATCAACGCCATTCATACAGATGATTCTTACAACAAGTGGATTTTAAGTGATGCTATAGACAATAGATCATTATCACTAAAAAGGAAAACTACAGACAATGCTTCTAGTTTTGAAAAGAAACAATGTGTATAGAATTTAGTTACTTGTATAATCCCTTTTTGAATGGTATTCTCCATGTTAGTGATCAAAACTAAAGCATTTTTTGTCATTGATTGAATTTAAACTACGCCAGTTAATCTTGGTAAATGTATTAATTTCCATTGATAGAACTGTCGTTACCAACTAGCCTCAAAAGGTTTTCTTGATTGGACATTTTCTCTTTGATCCCTTAACTTTTGCATGAAGTGCCTTATTGGGTTTTCACCTTATCAGGGTGTCTTAACTTTTGCTTGAGCTGCCCTATTTGGGTTTTTAGTTTAACGGACATTTTTTTAGCAGAAGTACTTCTTCAACCTGTATGCATTGATTAACTCTGAAAATTCATTACCCTCTAAGTCTAAGATCTTAATGCCTCTGTGCTTGAGTACCTTCTTAACTATGTAAGGACTTTCCCAATTATGCTTGAACTTTCCCTTAGGGTCAAACAGTAATGGCCTAACTTTCTTGAGTACCAAATCACCTTTTTTTATGATTCTAGGTTTGACCTTTCTATTGTTGGCTCTCGAAATTCTTTTCTAGTATAATTGCATATGATAGAGAGCCTTGAGCTGCTTTTCATCTATTAATGCCAGTTGAACGTACTTATTTCTAACCCATTCTACTTCTGGTATGTTTGCTTGCAACACTACCCTTAATGAAGGTATCTCTACCTCGATTGGGAGCACCACCTCTATGCCATAAACTAGCGAGTAAGGCATAGCTTAGGTAGATGTCCTAACTATTGTTCTATATCATCATAATGCAAATGGTAACATATCTGCCCAATCTTTATAGGTGACCATTATCTTTTGCAAAATTTTCTTGACATTTTTATTTGTAGCTTCCACCGCTCCATTAGCTTGTGGTCGATATGGCGAAGACTTGTGGTGTTGGATTCTGTACTTTTGAAGCAGTTATTTGGTCTCTCCCTGGAATTACACTCTATTATCTAAAATAATCTATTGCGACAAACCATACTTGTAAATAATATTTCTTTCAATAAATTTTCCCATCTGTCTTGCCCCTAATTTATTGAAAGACTCAGCCTCTACCTACTTCATGAAGTAATCAACTACCACTACTATTAACTTATATCCTCTAGCTATTGATGGCTTTATTTCCCTAATTATGTTGATCCCCCATGTTGAGAAAGGCCATGGGGATGACAAACTAGTCAGATCATTTGGTGGTAAGTGATTCAGATTCCTATACACCTGCCATTTGTGGCACCTTTTTACAAAGTCACAATAATCTGACTCTATGGTAGACTAGTAGTATCTTAGTCTCATGATCTTCTTTGTTAGGTTTCTACAATTCATGTGTGGACCACATACTCCCTCATGTACTTCCTCGAGCACCCTTTGAGATTCCACCTCATCTATAAACCTAAGTTGTGTCCTGTCCATCTGCCTCTTGTAAGCATACCCTGAAACAAAATAAACTTAATGGATAACTTTTGAAGTGCCTTCTTGGCTTTTTTTGGTTGTATCTTTAAGGTATTGCCCCTTTTCTAGGTAGGCCTATATGCCATGATGCCATGGTAATTGAGTGCAATTTTGCTCAATGACAGAGCTAACTATTCCAGTATAAGTGGGGAACCTTGTCTTACTAAAATACATTAGCCAAGACAAATCCTTCTTGGTAAGAGTTCTCACTAACATTAAGGTGGTTAGAGCATCTATAACTTGGTTTTGTTCTCTAGGGATGTGGTGAAAAGTTTATTGATCAAATCCTTTGACAAGGTCTATGAGCATTCTAACGTACTTGCCCAAGTTCTCATCTTTGACTTCCCATTCACCTCTAACTTGTTGGATTACTAGAATTGAGTCTCCATAGACATCAACCACTTTTACCTATAACTAATATAGGGTTTCTACACCATAAATGCATGCCTCATATTCAGCCATATTATTGGTGGCCAAAAACTCTAATTTCCTTGCCAAGAACATCTGCTCACCCTCTGGGCTGCTAATTAATGCTCTCGTGCCTGCTCCTCTTTGGTTAATAGCTCCATCAAAAAACATTTTCTATCCTTCCTGATATATTGCCCCTAAAGGTTCATCTGAAAATTCATATTCCTTCTGCTCCTCTTTGATCAGGTGAAGGGCTAAGAATTTGGCTATAGTTCAGCCCTTAATAGTTTTCTTAGTAATGTAAGAGACATCAAACTCCTAAAGAAGTAATATCCATTGTCACATCTTACCTACCAGGGATGGAGCAGATTGTAGATACCGAAGCGGATCATGCCTTGACACTACTTCCACTTTGTAGGATTGAAAATAGTGTTGCAGTTTCTTTGATGCCTAAATCATCACTAAACATATTTTCTCCACTTCTGTGTATTTTTGTTCATAGGGGAGTAGCTTCTTACTTAAGTAATAAATTGCATTTTCTATTCCAACTTCATCAGCTTGCACGATTAATTCTCCTATCGAGGACCATTCCACTGCGAGATATAAGATTAAAGGCTTTCCTAGTTTTAGAGGTCTTAGAACTAGAGGGTTAACTAGCTGTTCTTTGATGAGCTGAAATGCTTTCTCACAGTCACTATTCCATTCTTTTGTTTGACCTTTGTGCAGCAGGTTGAATATGGGTTTGCAAACTATTATGAGTTTGGATATGAACCTACTAATGTATTGAACCTTGCCTAGGAACCCCCTGACTTCTTTCTTAGATTACGGCATAGGCATATCTAAAATGGCTTTTACCTTATTCGGGTCGACTTCAATCCCCTTCTTGCTTACTATGAATCCTAATAATGTCCCTAATGTGACTCTGAAGATGCACTTCTTAGGGTTAAGCCTTATGTTGAACTGATCTAGCCTCTAAAAGAATTTCTCTAATGCTTCGAAATACCCTTCTCATTCTATAGATTTCACTATTATGTCATCTACATATACCTCAACTTCCTTGTGCATCATGTCATGGAATAGCTTGGTGGCCATCTACTAATATGTTGCCTCTACATTCTTCAGTCCGAAAGGCATACCATGTAATAGTAGGTACCCCATTATGTTATGAAAGTTGTCTTGCCCTTGTCTATTACCTTCATCAGAACCTGATTATACCCAAAAAAATCCATCAATGAAGGAGTACATGGCAACCATACCTACACTGTCGACTAGCACATCTATATATGGAAGGGAAAAGTCATCTTTTAGACATGCCTTATTCAGGTCTCGGTAATCCATGCACATCCTGACCCTATCATCTTTCTTAGGTACTAGCACTATATTAGCAAGCCACATGGGGAAGACTATTTCCTCAATAAACTTTGCCTTGAGCAGTTTACCTGCTTCCTCTTTCACTTTTTTTGCCTATTCAGGTCTCATCCTCCTTAGTTTTTGTCATATTAGGGCAGTGTGGCTATGCATTGGTATGGCATGCTCCATGATTTCTCTATCGATGCCTAGCATCTCATTATAATTCTAGGCAAAAATCCTTTCATATTTTTTAATAATCTCTCAAATTTTTCTCTTTCTTCGACAGTAGTATCGTGGGCAATTAATATATTCTTTGGTTTTTCACTAGTTCTAAGATCAAAAGGATTTTTTAATGTAATTAATGTAAAAAATGCTCATGTAATGATCATGTGGATGCATGTTGCCATCAAGAGAAAGATCACATAAATAAGCAAATTCACTGTTCACTTTATTAGAAAGATAATTTTTTGCCTTAAAGATGTCACAAAGGTACAATTCATCAGTAAATAAATCAGCATCTTCTAATTTAGGCATGTCCTCAAAAATAGTGGAGTAAAATTCTTCATCCACTAGTAGCTTTGGAAAAACCTCTTCTGTCCACTGAACCTAAGTGAGATGTCCTGTCTCCCAATCCACAACATCAGTGAATATCTCAAACCCCGATTTGTAGCATACCTCTATTATGGTAGGCTCTAGAGTTCCATCATATTTGGTACCCTTTTGCTTGATAAAGTAATCTTGGAGTGAATTGCCCTACTTCAGTTTGCTATCCTTGTTTGGATCATAACCTAACCTTTTGGTGTCCTTCTAGGTGTGTGGCTGAAGCGGCTCAATGATATCATGCAAGTTCTTTCCTAAACTAGCTCTTAGAAAGAAATCCGTTCACTTCATCATCTTAGACATAGTTGGATCCATGTAAACTTCATAAATTGCTGCGATGTGGAACCCATTGAAAGGCTAATTGGTGATAGCCAAAGTGGAGACGGCATGATCAACCTTAGCCTTTATAGTGACAATGTTACCTTTATGTGGGAACTTAATCATTTCATGGAGAGTTGAGGGAACTCCCCCTAATTTATAGAACTAGGGCCTTCCCAACAGGACTGAAAATGTAGCTAGTATGTTAATAACTATGAATTCAACCTCATCCATGATTGGTCTAGCCTAAACTTTGATCATGAAAGACCTTTTCCCTTGTCTCCTAATGTCGTCATAGGCCTTTATAGTAATATTGGAAGGTAATAGATCTTCCTTCTTGATCCCCAAACCGGCTAGAATTTTAGCGGAACAAACATAAAGGGAAGAACCATCGTCTACCATGGTGCAACCCATTCTTTTCCCATTTATCTTAGCCTTGATAAAAAGAGGCCGATTATGTTCCCTTCCTTTAAGAGGTAGGTCCGTATCTAAAAATGTGATGAGGCCCATGTTGCCTATTTTCATTACTTCTACCAGCTCATCGGATGTGGTGGTTGTAAAGAAAGTGACCTAAGGCTTCGACCACTTTCAGCTTATGGTCCTTGGATGACATTAACAAATCCAATATATTGACACCTCATCAAGCTTATCTATTCCAGGTTCAAGCTTTTTTTCTGGTAGGGTCTGACCGTTCTTTTTTATTCTCTCCACCATTTTTCCCTCAACCCGTATATACTCTCTCTTACCCTTTTCAGAATCCTCATCAGAGGATTTATGCTAGAAACTCTTACTCTCCCCGGCCTCATAGTCACTCTCACTATCCCAAAAGCTAGTCATTAGGATAGATTCACTCACCCTCACTCCCACTGCTATGTCTAGGTCGGACCATAAATTAACCTTAAGACATACTCTTTAGGTAATTCGGACTTAAGGAGGCATGAAGTGTGGTGTTTCGGCAATGGGTTTGATGAGGTTTTGGGATCAAGGATCTATTTTGAATCTATGAGATCCTGAATAACCTTTCTAAGGAGTTTGCAGTTATCAGTAAGGTGTCCTATTCTTTGATGATAAGCATAGTACTGGTCATGCTTGTGATTCAAAAGGAGTGTTCCAGTGAATGGCTGATGAGGCAATGGCTGTAATTTCCCTTCTTTAGTGAGCTTCTTTAGGCACTATGAGAGAGACATACCTAAATTCAAGTACCTACAACCCTAAATTGTATGTACTTCAGTAGTTTTGGTGGTATTTTTGGCATTGCCACTTGTAAACGTAAGGTTATTATTAAATCTCTTGTAACCCTTATTTTGATATCCAGCTTCAAGGTCAATGGCAATATCTTTCAGCTGCTCCCAGGTGGTAATGCCTTTAGCAGTAAGTCTATTGTTTATATAGCTGTTAGTATTCCTGATGAACATTTTGATATGATCTTTGTCTTCAAGCTTGTTTCGCATCTTCAGAATCTTTTCCCTCCACCTCTGGACATAATAAAAAAAACTCTCATTAGACCTTTGCTTTATCAATTCTAGATCCTTCAAAGTGATCTCAACACTAGCGTTATTAGCGTATTGCTTATTGAACGCCCTTGCCAGTTCAATCCAGTCTTCTTTAACCCTTTTTTCTTAGTAGTGGTATAAGTCAAGAGCCAGACCTATAAGAGACATGCTGAAAATATTCACGATCTACCCTTCTGTGAGATGGGTGGCCCTTATAGCTACTACATACTACTTCAAATGGGTGTGAGGGTCTTTAGTTCCATCAAACTTGCTCAAGTTAGGCATTTTTAATATGTGAGGCATAGAGTGATCGGCCCTTAGACTGATATCATCCAGGTCAATGTCTCTGCCCCTAGTCACTAGTCGAGACATAGCTTCTATCATTTCATTCAGCTTTTTCCATTGATCATTCTCAAATGCCTGAGGAGGGGGTACCCTATTGTAAAACTTCACCACCTACGATATCTCATCATCGGATAATTGGTCATCCTTAGGTTCTCCTATTATTTCTTTCCCCTTGCTGGTTCTAAAAGTTTGCCCTACCTCTTGAGCATTCTGCATATGGGATAGGGTATTGGTCATCAGTGATGTCATCCTCCTCTCCATCTTAGCCTTGGCCTCTGTGAACATAGCCTTAGTCATATATTCATTAGAAGAATATTTCCTCTTTTTGGTTGTATAGGTACTTTAGTGCTAACTCTGCTGAGGCACTTGCTAACTCTCTTCCACAGAGCAGTCAGTGAAGGATCAATGATGGCTGGATAAAAGAAAAGGTTAGACATGATACATGTACAGTATAGGATACATGATGTGCAAATACATGTTCGTGATGCTTCAAAGGACAAATACAAGCAATAGTCCTTCCAACCTTATCTCTCCCACACGTATAGTCTCAGTCATCTCTTTCTAGGTAGGCTTACCTAAACATTATCAAGGGATGTATAGGTTTAAATTTGGGCTTGTTTAGGCCCAATTGTCTCTCATATTTAAAGTGCAAGCAAAGAGAGTGACCCTAAGACATTTATGTCTTATTTAATGTGAAATTAGGGTAGGCCTATCCCGGACAAAAAGGCACAATGGGCTTACCCCCACTTCAAATAACGCTAAATGTAATTAGGTCCATATAGCAACCATAAATGCAATCACATGCAGTTAGGGCCATACAACCTAGGCGAATTTGCGAAGCTTGACTATATGGGCTCATGGTTTTGGTTAAAAAGCTTATCAGCTCCCACAAGCAGAGGTCTCTCCTAATGGGTCTTTCTAATTAAGGATAATAGAGACCGATTAGTTCACCTTTTCATATACCCTAGGGTATGAGACTTCTGAGTGATGGATATGCTAACACCTCTTTATTCTTGAATGAAAAATGAAGTTATGGCTTACAACACCATCCAGGGTAAAAAGGACATAGTTTATATAGGATACAATGCATGGGATTGATAAAAATTAGAATATTTGGATTGCATATTATTTGGGCACTTTTAGATTTAAATTTCTCTGTCCCTAGTAGAGTCACCACTATAGAGATTATGTATTTTTACCGAGGATGAAAGTGGTTAGTGGAGTCGCCACCTGGCCTTTACACTAGGACCTCTGATCTTATATACCAAAAAGGTTCAAAATTTTAGATCTTATTTATGCCCTAATAATATGTTGTCCATGTATATTGTAATTTCTATCAATCCCTTATCATTCAAGCATACATTATTCTTAATTTAAATTGCATCACCTTTGCATGTATGGAAAGTAAATTGCAGCATTTAAAATAATATGACAAAT
>CANXYI011914168.1:0-10904 GCA_948208565.1 Hura crepitans | reverse complement strand
ATTTATCTTTTGCTTTCTATTATTATTTACATGCCAATGTTTAAGATTACATTCACTTTTATCAATTTTACCCAAGCCCATATTCTATCTATACTTGAGTGCACACTCTTAATTATAGACCAAAGATAGATAGAGAATTATACCCTAAAATACTCTTCAGCTTTGAGGCTTGACTCTTCTCGTGCTTCCTATCTTTTACTTGTAAATATAAACAATGATACGTTGAGTATAACTTAGTGGTGAACTTGAAAAACATATATACAAGTACACACTCATAGATACAACCATATAATTATAGACAATATACAACAATTTCATTATTTAATAGATAATTATTGGTTATATATATTAATGTACATGTTAAGCTGATATATCTTCATTCTCACAAACCAATCACTGTTCATTTCATGACGTAGTAAATTTTTCATAATATGACTTAGATTTAATATGGCCTATACTGATAAACTATATCTATAGACACTGGATAACAGAATGAGAATTGTGTAGTGGCCTATATTTTAGACCACAGTAGTTACACCTACCTATCATACAATGGCTCCTATTAAAACTTGGTGGTTATACCTACTCTATTATACAGTGGCTCACATTGAACCTCAATGGCTATACCCGCGCTATGGTATATAGTACAATGGCTCTCATTAAACTTTGATGGCTGTAATTTTGCTATCATGCATTGGCTCTAATAAAAGCTTGATGGCTGCACTCATCCATAAAAATATTTAGAATGGTAATAATTGAATTGACTTAACCCTAGCAACTACTTGATTTCCTACTTGACTAATTAACCCATCGAGTAAGTGTCTAACTATACGGGCCTTAAGTCATTTGATGACATTTAATGTCATTTTTCACTATTCATTCAATCATTTTATGACTAGTATTCACAATGCCATAGTTATGTGATCTTCAAGACCATTTTTCCATACATAATGTTATTCACTTTCCTTATTCATTTCACATATATTCATCACTTTATTTCATATTACATTACACATAACAAGCTCATTTGCACATTCATAAGTATACATCATTCCATAATACTATTTTTATGTCAAATGCCATATATTCATCAATTCATATTCTTTCACCAAACACATTTCCTTATTTCAATTTTTTCATTAAAATTATGCCATTTACATACATATAAACTAAATAGACATACACATATCTCTTAGACACCATTTGGCCATATATAGTACTTCACTTTACACATTCATATTCCATTAATTTCTTACATCAAAATACTTAACATAATCACACAAGTCATGTACATTAAACATCTTATTAAGTTACATACATTTATATTCATTTTTCACTTTTCCATACAAGCAAATTCAAGTATTTTCTTACATATCATGCACATACATGAATGTTACTCAAATTCAGTTACATAAACCACCTTTCTCACCCTTCAGGGCTTGCTAATGTCTTTTTCTTTCTCTCCTCATCCCTTTCATACATATAAACACACTTCACCTTGGAAAAATCCTCAAAAATTCTACAAAGCTCCAAATTAAATTCTAGTTACATGAATTTTCTTATAATCAATCCTAGTGCTCAAAACAAAAATAAAAATTGAATTATTACCACTTACAAAATCATGGTAACACTACTTTCCAAGTTTTAAATTCTCCCTCTTCAAGCTTCCTTTTGACTTTTTTCACTTGAAATGCTAATATTAGGTGTTGGAAGTAATGATAGATCTATTGTTTGGGATTTTTGGTAGAGAACTAGGGGAATTAAAGAAGAATAAAGTGAGTGAAGCTCACTTAATAATGGCAATAGCCATAAGGATTAAAAGAAGGAAGATGAAGGCTTTTTGGCATGGTAGCCCATATATATGTAAGGCCTGTAGGCCCCATTCATTTAATGCGTTGGTTTTAAAACTAGTTTCTTCTCAATTTTCATTCAAATTTTTAAAATTCTTCTCATTTTTTCATAACCTTTAAAAATATTGATTTTAGTGCAAAAATTCTCAATTAAGCCTATTAAGGGCCTTATAAAATCTCAGGTCAAAATTCCATAGTTAACTTAAGTTACTATTCACTCATGAAATCTAAATATTTTGAATAAATAGTAAACGACCTCAAAATATTAAAATTCTTTCTCTAATTGACTTAATGGAATTTTTAACCTTCAATATATGCCATTTTTAGGTCCTTCCGGGCACATCCTAGACCATTCCCAGCATAAACCCGACTAATGCCACTATTCACTAGTTTATAGCCTATTAAGATTTATTGGTTTTGCTAAATCTTTTAAAAATTTCATGTTTAACATTTTTATGGCCTATTGAACTTTTACAAGCAGTATTTGCCCTTTTAGGCAATTATGAAGTGTCTAGAAATCCCGAGAACACTATTCATGGCTCAAAAGTACTATTCTTGAAATTAAGTTTCATGAGCATTACATTTCTTTTCCTTTTAAGGAATTTTGTCGTTGAAACTACCTAAGGAAAATAGCTGTGGATACTATTCTTTCATCTATTCCTCACTCTCCCATGTTATCTCTTTCTGTGTTTTGGTGCTTCCGTAGAACTTTTACAAGTGGTATGGTTTTATTTCTCAATTCTTTAAATTTTCTAGCTAACACTAGTACTGGTTCCTCCTCATATGTCAAATCTGATTGTACTTGCAGTTCTTCTATAGATATGACATGTGAAGGCCTAGATTGATATCATCTCAACATTGATACATGAAATACATCATGTATTTGTTGTAACTCTAGTGGCAATGCTAGTGGTAAGCCACTAGTCCCATAAGCTTTACAATCTCATATGGATCGATGAACCTCGAGCTTAATTTCCCTTTCTTGCAAAATATGAGGATTATCTTCCATGGAGATACATTTAAGAATACTCCATCACCAACTTTATACTCAATATCTCTCCTTTTCAAGTCAATATACGACATTTGTCATTTAGTGGCAGCTCTTAATCTAAATTTTATAACTCTCACTTTTTCTTCTACATCCCTGACCAAATCTAGTCCTATAAGTTTACTCTCACCAGCTTCACTCTAACAAATTGGGGACTTACACCATTTGCCATACAATGCCTCATATGGTAGCATACCTAAGAGAGCCTAATAGTTGTTGTTATATGTAAACTCAGCTAGTGAAAGGTATTAACCCTAACTTTTTTTAAACTTAATCACATAGCTCTATAACATATCCTGTAATACTTGTATCACTCGCTCTGACTGTCTATTAGTGTGTGGATGGAAAGCTGTATTGAAAGCTAATTAAGTTCCCAAAGTATCTTGTATCTTCTTCCAGAATCTAAAAGTAAAACATGGATCCTAATTTGATATTATGGTCACTGCCACTCTATGTAGTCTCACAATCTCATCTACATATGTGCTAGCCTATCTAATGAATAGTTCATTCTAATTGGAATGAAATGAGATATCCACTATCACCCATACAACATCACATTTACTTCTGGTCATTGGCAGCCCTATGACAAAGTCCATGGTAATCTTCTCCGATTTCCACTCCAGTATTTCTATGAGATGTAACAATCCAGATAGAACTTGATGTTTAGCTTTTACTTGCTAACATCTCAAACATTTTACTATATAATCTACCACATTTCTCTTCATTGCTAACCACTAGTAATAAAGTTTCAAGTCTATGTATATTTTTATGCTCTCTAGATGCATAGCATATGGAGCTTCATGTGCCTCTTGCATTATTTGTTTTCTAAATTTAACAACATCAAGTACACATAATCTATCTTAATAATATAGACATTAATCTTCTTTAATCTCAAATCTAGTGGTGTTCCTCTTTTTAACTTTACTCATAAGCTATATAAGCTGCTCCTCTTATTTCTGTGCCTCTTTCACTTGCTACCTAAAATCAAGTTTTTATTACAACTTTGCTAAGGTAGCATTATCTAGAGTATATTCTACTCGAGCATTAATAGATTTCATAGCAACCATAAACTTCCAACTCAAGGCATCTGTAACTACATTTGCATTTCTTAGATGGTAGTCAATAAAACATTTATAATCTTTTACCAACTCAATCTGACATCATTGTCTCATATTCAATTCTTTCTCTATAGAAAGGTATTTCAAACTCTTGTGATTGGTGCAAATTTAACACCTCTTACCACATAAATAATGTCTCCATACCTTTAAAGCAAACACTATTATAGCAATTCTACATCATGTGTTAGGTAGTTCCATTCATGTAGCTTCAATTGTCTCAAGGCATATGCTATCAATTTTCCCACTTGTATTATTACACACCTAAGCCCATTGTGTAAAGCACAACTAAATATCACAAAGTCTTTACCTTGTCAAGCTATGTAAGAATAGGTGCTTTAGTCAACATCACCTTAAGTCTGTCAAAACTTGCCTGGCACTTGTCATCCCAAAGAAATTTCACATCTTTTCTCAATAGTTTTATGAGTGGTGTGGAAATCACAGAAAATCCTTTCACAAATCTCCTATAATATCTTACATATCCTAGGAAACTATAAATCCTTATCATGTTCCTAGGAGGCTTCCATTCCCTCATAGCTTTTACTTTACTCAGATCAACTCTAATTCTAGCTGCTGATGCAATAAGACCTAAGAAAGCTACCTCTATTAAACAAAAGTCAAACTTACTTAACTTTGTATATAACTACTTATCTCTTACTGTTTGTAACATAATTCTTTAGTGCTGCTCATGTTCTACCTAACTCTTAGAATACACCAGAATGTTGTCAATAAATACCATAACAAATTGGTTTAAGAATGGCTTAAAAATTTTATTCATAAGATCTATAAAACCTATCGAGAAATTAGTGAGCCAAAATGGCATCACTTAAAACTTGTAATGCTCGTATCTAGTTCTGAAAGTAGTTTTTAGAATGTTGGATTGCTTAATCCTTAGCTAGTGATAACCTGATCTCAAGTCAATCTTTGAGAATATACTAGCTCCTCTAAGCTTATCAAACAATTCATTAATTCTTAGCAATAGATACTTGTTCTTAACTATCACCTTAATCAATTGCTTGTAGTCGATACATAATCGATGTGATCCATCTTTTTTCTTTACAAATCGCATAGGTGCTCCCCAAAAAGAAAAAATTAGTGTAATAAAACCTTTTTCTAGCAATTCTTGTAATTGCACTTTTAATTCTTTCAATTCTATTTGTGCTATCTGGTATATTGTAATAGACACCAGAATAGTATTGAGATACACCTCAATCCCAAACTTTACTTCTTGGGGTTGTCACAATCTTAAAAGTTCATCAGGAAACACATCAAAAAAGTCTAATACGATAGGTATCTAATCAAGACTTAGAGTAAGATTACTGGTATGAATGACATAAGCAAGATAATCTACACATCCGTTTTAGGTAAGTTGCCTCACTGTTATAGCTAAAATTAATTAGGTAAGGAACCTCTCTCACTATAACCTATCACATCACTTCCCTTGGTTTTTCGAAAGGTAAGCTTCTTTTATTCACAATCAACTACTGCTCGATGTTTAAATAACCAATCCATTGCCAAAATCACATCGAACTCTTGGAAAGTAAGTTTAATAAGGTCAGCTAAAAACACTATACCTTAGATTATTAGAGGATAGCACCTATACACTTAGTTCACTATCACACTCTATCTAATTGGATTGTTAACTAAGATGTCAACATCTATAAGTTCAAGCTCTAATCCCCTATCTAATGCTTATGTTGTACATATATATGAATGTATAAATCTTGGATCTACTAATGCCAATATAGAAGTATAAAGTAGATAGAATATACTGGCTATTACATCTAATGCCTTAGCCTTATCATGAGCTCATATTGCATACAAATGAGCTAGAGCTTGTGTCTCTGTTCTCATCCTTTGACTTGAGCCTACGTTATCTTTCTTATCATCTCTCTATACTTTACTAGTTTCTAGTGATGAAGCCTATAACCAATTGGCTTCTATGGGCAATCTCTCTAGAAATGCTCCTTCGATCCACATATAAAGCATTCACTTTTCTTTTAGAACTAATATTATCTCTGATGTTTCATTTTACAAACCACACATTCTAGATATGCATTCCTAGTAGTAGACCCCAGAGCACTAGAGGCTTGCACAAACGGTCGTGGCTTAAACTGTGAAGCTTGACAATGCCACTAACTTAGGCCCTATCTTTGTGACTAGCTTTGTATCTTTAATTATCATATAGTCTAAGATTCCTTATGCTTCTTTCCATTGCTAGGTGTTGTACTAGCTTGCCCAGCTAAAATTGATCTCTTTCCTTGGAACAATCCTCTCTTTTCTTTCATCATTTCTTCCATCGCATATACCGTAAATACTAGTATAAAAAATTCTTTGATCTTAGGGTTTGATATTTGCACTCTCAATTCAACATTAAGACCCTTTTCAAACTTGTTGTAGTGGGCCTCCTGAGTGGGTAAATACTCCTCTGTATACCTACTTAATCGAGCAATCTCTTTCTCATACTCAGACATAGATTTTCTCCCTTGCATTAAATCCATAAACTCTTGCCTTTTTCTATCCAAGTTATCTCATAGATGTATCTTTTCTGGAACTCTTGAGGAAAATAGTCCTAGGTAAGATTAGTAACTACCTTTCTCTTCTTTATAGTCTCCCACTAGTGGAATTCTTCTGCTTGAAGTAGTGAAGTAGCACATTTCAAATTCTCTACTAAAGTATACTCCAATTGCTCTAAAATTCTGGTCATCCTCTCCAATCAATACTCAGTTTTGGTAGTATCATCATTAGTGGTGCCCTTAAAATCTAATGCCCCCATATTTTTCAATCTTTCCAAATAAGTTTTCTATAGGGGCATTCATGGTGGTGCTAAAGTTAATGTTTATGGAGGTTGTGGTGTAGTAGTTACAATGGTATACCTTAGCAGATCCAATATCTGCTATTACAATACTATTAGAGGTTGAGCTTATGCTTGCTCTTATGCCTGTGCCTGTTGTTAGTATACGGCATCACTAGGCATTGATGTATCAGTAATTTCTTATGCTCCCTATATAATTATAGGAGCATAGCTTACTACCTCTTCCCCTTGTTTAGGCGAAGTCAATTCACTCATCATATAACTATAAAAGAAAGCACAATAAGCCTTTTACAATGTAGGGGACATAGGGTACAGACTCTAAACTAGTGTACTCATGTATACTATACATCAGAAAGCCTAAACCTAGGATTTGATACACTTAATGTAACACCCTTACCGATTCTTGAAGAAATGTGATAAGAATGCTACTTCCCATATGGTTACCAATCCTAAAATTACTCTTGGATTTCATTCATTTTACCACTTAGTGTTTTCATATTAACTAACATATCGGATTATTATTTTCTAAACATTCAGCATATTGTCAATATATAAGTCATAATACACTGTTAAAATTTTTTTTCATTTGAAACACATTTTACAAAAAATCAAACAGCATAACAGCTACTCGGATTTAAAAATAAAAATTTTCCTGTGAAGGAAACCACATATTTATATATCTCAGTCATCACTTCACATCTATATGGACCCATCTAGTCCTCTCAACTTATCATTCACAAATAACAATTCACAACACTTGTATCACAACCATAATAGGCCTTAAAGGATCTTAAACCCGCTAAAAAATAGAAACAACAGACAATAATGTTCATATATATTTCATTATAGACACATTTTATCTTTTGTTTTCTATTATTATTTACATGCCATAGTTCATGACTACATTCAATTTTATCATTCTTACCCAAATCATATTCTAGCTAGACATGAGTGCACACTCTTAATTAAAGACCAAAGATAGATAGAGAATAATACCCCAAAAATACTCTTCAGCTACTAAGTCTTGACTATTCTCATGCTTTATATGTTCTACTTACACCTTAGAACACAGATATGCTAAGTATAATTTAGTGGTGAACTTGAGAAATATATATACATTTACACACTCATAGATACAATCATGCAATGATAGATAATATGTAATAGTTTAAGTGTTTAGCAGACAATTACAAGTTATATACATTAATGCACATGTTAAGCTATTATATTTTTATTCTCACAAACCAATCACCGTTCATGTCATAATGTAGTTAAATTTCTCATAATATTACTTAGATTTAATATGGCATATCCTAAAAAACTATACTAACAAACATTAGACATCAAAATGAGAATTGTGTAGTGCCCATATTTTAGACCTCGGCAGCTGCACCCACTCTATCATATAGTGGCTTCCATTGATCCTCAATTGCTATACCCACTTTATTGTATAGTGGCTCACATTAAACCTCAATGGTTGCACCTGCACTATATCATATAGTATAATGGCTCTCATTAAACCTCAATAGTTGTATATGCGTTATCATGCAGCGATTTTAATAGAACCTCGATGACTGCACCGACACACAAAAATAATTAGAATGATAATAATTGAATTGACTCAACCCATACAGTTTCTTTACGTCCTAGTTGAGTCGTTAACCCATCCAGTGGGTGTCTAACTATATTGGCCTTAAATTCCCATTTTCATTATTCATTTAGATAATGGTTATTTGATGACATTTAATGTCATTTTTCACTATTCATTTTGTCATTTTTTAACCAATATTCACAATGCCATAGTTATGTGATCTTCATGGCCACTTGTCTACACATAATGTAATTCACTTTCCTTATTCATTTCACATATATTCGTCACTTTCTTTCATATTACATTCCATATAACATGCTCATTTACACATTCATAAGTATATATCATTCCACAACATTATTTTCATGTCAAATGCCATATTTTCATCAATTCATATTCATTTATAAAACACATTTCTTTATTTCCATTTTTTGATTAAAATTATGCCATCTACGTACACATAAAGTAAATACACATACACACATTTCTTAAGCACCATTTGGCCTTATATAGTTCTTTACTTTACACATTCATTTTCCATCAATTTCTTACATTAAAATAATTCACATAATCACACAAGTCATGTATATTAAATCTCTCATTAAGTTACAAACATTTACATGAATTTTTCACTTTTCCATAAGACAAATTCAAGTACTTTCTCATATATCATGCACATACATGAATGTTACTCAAATTCACTTACCTTCAACTACTTTTCTCACCCTTGAAGGCTTCCTAATGCCTTTTTCTTTCTCTCCTCCTCCCTTTCCTGCATATACACATACTTTACCTTATAAATATCCTCAAAAATTCTACAAAGTCCCAAATTAAATTATAATTACTTGAATTGTCTTAGAATAAATCCTAGTCCTCAAAACACAAATAAAAATGGAATTATAACCACTTAGAAATATTGGTAACCTTATTTACCATGTTGTAAATTCTCCCTCCTTAATCTTATTTTTTATGTTTTTCACTTGTAATGGTTAAATTAGGTGGTAGAGGTAAAGATTGATATATTATTTGTGATTTTTGCTAGAGAATTACAGGAATTAAAAAAGAACAAAGTGACAGAAGCTCACTTAATATTGGCATCAGCCATAAGGAAGAAAGAAAAGAAGATGAAGGCCTTTTGGCATATGTGGGCTACCCACATGTGCTAGCCCTTATATATACAAGGCTCGTTGGCCCCGTACACTTAACACATTGATTTTAAAGCCCATTTCTTCTCGATTTTGATTTAAACTTTGAAAATTTATCTTAATTTTCATGACCACTACAAATATTGATTTTAGTGCCAAAATTCTTAATTAAGCTTATTAAAGTCCCTGCAAAGTCTCAAGTTAAAATTCCATAGTCAACTCAAGTTATTATTCACCCGTGAAAACTAAAAAATTTGAATAAATATTAAACAATGTCAAAATTTTAAAATTAATTCTCTAATAAACTCATTAGAATTTTTGAGCTTCAGGGTATGCCAATTTTAGGTCAATCTAGGCATATCCCATACCATTCTCAGCATAAGCCTAACTAACGTTACTACTCACTAGTTTATAGCCTGTTATGATTTATTGGTTATGCTAAATCTTCTAATTATTTCATTTTCATTATTTTATCACCCATAAAAGTTTTACAAGCAATAGTTGCCCTTTTCAGCCATTATGCAGTCCCTCGACATCCTAGGAACACTATTCATAGCTCAAAAGTTCTGTTTATGAAACTAAGTTTCACTGGCATTACAGGGACTAAGCCATTGATCATCAATTTGCATTCATCATATTAATATGCCAAACCATGCCTTTTTTGTGAAAAATACGATTTCTTAGTATCTAAATTCACATTAAGCACATGGATGATATAATTATGTCAAAATGAACTATAAATTCATAATAAAGCATGATGTGGAGCTTTAATTGATGTAACTACTTTAATATGCAATATTTAACTTATAATCATAAAATTATTCATATATTAGTTAGAAACAAGTTTATGATTCAAAAATATGATTTTTATTCTATTATGCATGTTTTTGCAAACAAAGACTAAAAATGCGTTTTATATTAAATTAATGACATACCATATGAGAAAACTACTTTTTATGAATCTAAGCTTATTTTTATAAGTAAAACACATTATTGTGATGAAAATAATGAGTTTTAGCCTTTATGACTTACTAAAAGTAAAGCTTTAAGCTCATTAATTATTGCTAAAAAAAGGAACACATAAATAGTGGGTTTACCTTCCACTCAGATGAGATGACTTCATCTAAATATTTAAAATATTTTAAATAGATTTAAAATATTGTTTATTGTTCAAAAGCTTATTAGAGCTCTCAAGCATTTAAAGAAAGCACTCAATTCGAGTAAATTCTTGAAAATTATGCTTGATTAATGATTGATTGATGTTTTTATGTGTTGGCTAGTATTTGTAATGATTGATTTTAAGGAGTTTTATTCACTTTCATCATTTACTTTCTACCATT
>CANXYI011914140.1:0-15126 GCA_948208565.1 Hura crepitans | reverse complement strand
CACCACATATACATACATTTCTACCCCTAACATACATTTCCCATCTAGCATCATATTCTACCATGCCATAGACACACCTAGCAACCCAAGGCACCTCATGGCAACTCTTAGCCACACGTAAAACACCCCTAAATATTCCTTTTCTCATCATACACATACATAATCCATCAAATTCCATATCATACCTATCAATAACAATCAAAACCATACATATGAATGCCTTAACACCACACATACTTATACACACACCTCTCAACCATAGTGAGGCCATACTATTACATGCCCTCCTTTTATCAAAACAACCAATGAATTACCTAATTACCATAGAGTTATTATCAAATTAAGCTTAGTTCACTCTTACCTCTATATTAGCCACCAAAAACTTGAATTCCAAAAAACATTTCCACACAATTTACACTTGAATTACATATGGCATGTGTCAAATACATTTGATTCACATAACTCACTTAATTTTTAAGGCTTTTTCTACAATTTTAGCTAGTCAATTCCCTTTTTGCACTCTACCATCACCTTAGCCAATATGCACACACATATGCCTTAGAAAAATCCTTAAAAATTCAACAAGCCTCTGAATCAAAATCTAAAAACATAGGCACCTTAAGAAGAATTAAATCCTCTAGGAAATAAAATAAAAATAAAAAAATATAGTTACACTTGAAATTGATTTTTCACTCTCCCTTTCTGTATACTTGATGGTTTCTTAATTTTTCATGAATTTTATGGGTGTCTATGGTGCTTCAGCCCTTTAAAGACTAATTTTTCCCTAATTAAATGAATTTTTGTGATAATTTGAGATTGAATTAAGCTTGGAAAGCCATAAAAATGTAGGCAGGAAAAAGAGAGTGGCATCAGGAGAGAGAGAAAGAGGGGAAATATGGAGAAAGTGAAGAGGGTGAGTGTTTTTACCACATAAATGTTTAGGTGGTATAAAGGCATATTTATAGTTTGCATGGATAGCTCAAGTGGTGACACATGTCACCCGAGCTTCTCGAAAGCACTCGATTTCGACTAAAAATTTGGTAAATTTTAAAAATACTCTCAAACCTCGAAAAATTGTTATGTTAGCTTTAAAAAACCAAGATTAAGCTTATTTAGGGCCTCACAAAATTTCATGGCCAAATACCATTGGTAGTATAGTTAACTAATTTCCTCGATTTTTGTGAAAATCTCAAAATTAAGGAAAAATAGTAAACAACATCAGAGTTTAACAATTCATTCACTAATACTCTCAAGGGAATTTTTGAACTTGAGGTTATGGTATTTTTAAGTATGTTAGGGCACATCCTAGGTCATTCCCCACCCAAGTCCATCTGAGCCTTTGGCCTACTAGATTTTAACCTAAAATATTTTATTGGTTCTATTAAATCTTTAAACTTTGTCATTCTTAACATTTTCAAGCCCCTCAAAGTTTCATGACTAGTACACCTCTCCTCAGACCTCGTGATGATGACTTAACACTTTGGGCTCACTTTTTGAGCCTTGAAGGTACTATTTATGAAGCTTCGATTTATAGGTATTACAATTCTTCCCCTATTAAGAAATTTCATCCTTAAAATTGGCTAGAGTAAACAAATGCAGATATTGACTTTTCATTTGCTCCTCAGGTTCCTATATGGCTTATTCTGTGTTGTGATACTTCTAAAGAACTTTAACCAAAGGGATGGTTTTATTTCTCAGTTACTTCACTTCTTAATCCAAAATCTATACTAGTTCTTCATTATAACTCAGATCTGGCTGTACCTCAATGTCGATCATTAGAACTATATGGGAAATATTTGATCTATACCTTCTAAACATTGCAACATGAAACAAATCATGAATTTGTTCCAGTTCAACTGATAAGGCTAATTTATATACTAGTGGTCTAACTCTTTCTGTAATATCTTATGGCCCAATAAATTTAGGACTCAACTTCCACTTTTTCCTAAATCTAAGTACTTTCTTGCATGGAAATACCTTTAAAAACACTCTGTCACACATTGTATATTCAATATCCATTTATTTCAAGTCATCATATGACTTTTGTCTATCAGTTATAGCCTTTAATCTTTCTCTAATAACTTTAATTTTCTCCTCTATATCTTTAATTAGATCAACCCCTTAAATCTTATTTTCCCTAACTTCACTATAGCATAAAGAAGTTTTACATTTTCTAGCATATAGGGCTTCATAAGGTGCCATGTCTAAATTGGCTTGATAACTACTATTGTATGCAAATTAAGCTAAGGATAGATACTAGTCCTAGTTTCCTTTAAATTCAATGACATAGCTATGCATCATATCTTTTAAATTGGTATCACCCTTTCTAGCTATCCATCTATCTAGGGGTCAAAGGTTATACGGTAAGTCAGTTTAGTGCCTAATGCCTAATGCAGCCTTTTCTAAAACTTAAAAGTGATTTGAGGGTTCCTATTTGAAATAATAGCCACCAGTACCCTATGGAGTCTGACAATCTCATTTATGTATAATTTAGCCAGTCTTTCTAGTGAGTAATCCATTCTGACAAGAATAAAGTGGGCTGTCTTAATTAATTTGTCTACAATCACAGACACAACATCACACTTTTTCTTAGTTATAGGTAGTCTCATTACAAAGTCCATTATAACCTTTTCCCACTTCTATTCTTATATTGCTATAGGATGTTACAATCTAAAAGGAACCTAATGTTAAACTTTTACCTAATGGCATGTCAGATGTCTAACCACATACTCTACTACTTCTCTCTTTCTACCTAACCACTTTTATTGAGACTTCAAATCTAAGTGCATCTTTATACTACTAGGGTGCATAGAAGAAGGAGCTTTATGTGTCCCTTTCAGTATCTGTAACCTCAAGTTATTTATACTACATACACATAACTTGCCATGGTAATACATATATCCATCCTTACTCAATTCAAGCCCTTAATTTATGCTACTTGCTCATCCTTGTCCTGTGTCTCCTTTATCTAATATCTAATATCTGGTTTAATCTAAAGTTCAGCCATAATAACCTCTTCTCTTATGCACTACAGTCTAGCAATAAAAGCTTTTAAGGTTACCATAAACTTCCTACTTAAAGCATTTGCCATCATATTAGCTTTTCTTGGGTGGTAATCTAGCAAATAATCATAAACTTTAATAAATTCTAACCAACTTCTCTATCTTAGGTTTAACTCCCTATGAGTAAGTAGAGATTTTAGACTTTTTTTTGTCTATGTAGATATAACACTTCTCACTACATAGGTAATGGCTCAAAATTTTTAAAGTAAAAATAATGGTAGCTAACTCTAAGTTATGAGTAGGATAGTTCTTCTCATATGGTTTCAAGTATCTCAAAGCATATGCTACCACCTTCCTTTTATGCATCAATACACAACCAAATCCATTAAGTGAGGCATCACTATACACCACCATGTCTTTGCCCTATTCAAGTTAAATCAAGATAGGAGCTTCTGTCAACATCTTCTTTTGCTTGTTAAAAATTTCTTGACATTTTCCATCCCACCCAAATTTCACATCCTTTCTAACCAATCTAGTTATAGGTGCTACGAATCATAAAAAATCCATTGACAAATCTTTTGTAGTACACAACTAAACCTAAAAAAACTCTATATCTTTATCATATTCTAATAATACCTTAACCTTTCTAGGATTTACTCTAATACCCTCTACTGACAATACATGTCCTAAAAAAAAGCCACTTCATTTAGCCAAAGTTCACACTTGCTTAACTTAGCTTATAACTATTTCTCACTCAGAATCTGTAACATATCTCAGAGACATTGTTCATGTTCTTTTTTGGTCCTAGAATACACTAGATATCATCAATGAATAACATAATAAACTAGTTTAAGTATGGTTGAAATACTCTATTCATTAAATCCATAAAGGTTACTAAAGCATTAGTAAGCCTAAATGGCATCATTAAGAACTCATAATGCATGTATCAAGTCTTAAAAGCAATTTTAGGACTATTAGCTTCCTTGATTCTTAGCTGGTGATACCTAGATCTCAAATTAATCTTAGAAAATACACATGCACCTCTCAACTAGTCAAAAAGATTATCTATTCTAGGTAAAGGATATTTATTTTTCATAGTCACTTTATTTAGTTTTCTATAGTCAATATACAACCAGAGTGACCCATTTTTCTTCTCCACAAATAAAACAAGGGCTCCCTAAGGTGAAGTGCTGGGTCTAGTGAACCTTTTGTCTATCAAATCATGTAATTGCACCTTTAGTTCTTTCAACTTAGCAAGTGACATTTTGTGTGGCATAATAAACATATAAGTTGTACTAGGATACACATCAATCTCAAAATTAAGCTCACTCTTAGGACGAAACCCCAGAAACTCATCAAGAAACACATTAGGGAATTCATAAACTATTAGAATCCATTCAGTATTTAGAGTGGAAGTATTGGTGTCAATAAGATGTGCTAGGTAGGCTTTAGACCATTTATGGATGAGTTTTCTTACTGTTATAGCTAAGATGAGATTATCTAAAAGGTTCCTCTAACCCATAACTATCATTTTCTATCCCTTTATAGTTTAAATTGTTAGCTTCTTATGTTTATAATCCACTATAGCCCGATGTTTAGATAGCCAATCCATTCCAAAAATGCATCAAATTTTTGAAAGGGTAACTCAATCAAATCAATAGGAAATAAATATTTATGAACCACTAATCGATAATGCCTATAAACCTGGTTCACAATCACACTATGTCCTATATGATTTCTAACTATAATGTCTATGCTTACATTCTCATGTTTCAATCCTTTACTATGTGCTTCTGTTATGCATACATAAGAATATATAGATCCAAGGTCTATCAATGCAAAAACTAGAACATTATATATGTAAAACTTACTAGTAATAATATCTAAGGTTGTTGCTTCTTTATGAGCCCTAATAGCATATTGCCTTGTTAGTGTACAAACTTATAATCTTATCCCCTGACTACTTCTTTATGAGCCCTAATAGCATATTGCCTCATTACTGTACAAACTTATAATCTTGTCCCATGACTAACACTGAGGTATTTCCCTCTGCGCTATCTCTATCCTTTATCATAAAGTGCTATTGCAAATGCCTATATATAGACACCATTTGGCTCTCTCTAGGGGCACTCTCTTGGATAATGATCCTTGGCACCACAAGTAAAGCACTCTCCCTTCTTACTTAACCAACATCACCCCTAGTGTCTCTTATTACAAGTCGAGGGTCTATTCCTATTACCTACTAACTTAAGAGAACTAGAGGCTCATCGAGGTAATCAATGTCTAGTGGTAGAAGCTTGCCCAAACCTTCTAGATTGAGTTTACCTTAATTCCTAGTGCACTGACTAAGATTTTGATTGTGCCTCTCTTCGTCCTTTATTACCACCTAGGGTTGCACTAAATTACACAGTAAGGAACTATCTTTTTCTCTAAAAGAAATCCCTCTTCTCATGTACCTTTGAGTTAGCTAACTGTATTCTTAGTTCCATATTCAATCCTTTTAGAAACCTCTTACATTTCTCTACTTTATTAGGGATAAACTCCTCAGCATATCTTATCAGCCTAGTGAAATCCTTTCCATACTTTGACATTATTTTCCAACCCTATCTCATATCAATGAACTCCTGCCTCTTTTTATCATTGCATGAGTGTTTAATGTATCTCTTTTTAAACCCTGCTACAAAAAACTCCCAATTGAGATATGTTGCTACCTTCATTTTCTTAATGGTACCCTACTAATGAAATGCTTCATCTTAAAGAAGAGAAGTTGTATACTTCATGTTCTTTTCCTCTGTACACTTCAGTTGTTCCAGGATTCTAAAGGTTCTCTTTAACTAGTAATGTAACACCTGTCCTTCGAGGCTATGTGAATAGTGCCACTGGGTTTGAAAACTATACCCAGGGTGTAGGGTCACTTGCACGAGAACAAAGGCAGTGACACTAGTCAAGAAACTTTAAGAGTCTTTAAATTGATGAAATTATTAGAATTTAAAATTTTAGCTAAGTCAATAATTCATTTCATGTTATAAGCTACTAATTTATGTAATAAAATTTTGTCGGGTCGGGAATGACTTGGGATGTGCTCGAACAGACCCAAAAATATTGGTCCTTGAAGCTCAAAAATTCCACTGAATCAATTGGTGAAAGAATTTTTGAATTCTGAGGTCATTTGCAAATTCTCATAATTTTTGAGGTTTGCAAGCAAATCAAACCAGTCTTAAAAACTATGCTATTGGTAGAATTTGGTCGTAAAAATTTAGGACCATGTAAAAGGGATTAAAATAGGAATTTTAAAATAAATGCCATAATTTTTTGAGGTACATGTGAATTTTGGTGAATTTTTTAATTTCTACAAAAAATCAAGCAGTTTCGAGATGGTCTAAGAGGTTGCGGGACCTACCCGTACCAAGCCTGCTAGCCTAAAAGGCATGCCAAGTGTCCAAATGGCTTGACAAGTGGACAATTCTACTAAAACAAAAGAAGAAAAATCTCCCCTTTAATGTCTAGAAACCAAAACCACTTTCACATTTGGAGGCCATTTTTATCTCTTTTCCTTAGCCACTTTTGCAAATTCTCATTTCCTAAACTCAATTTGGTGTGTAAGAAAGCTAGGGGAATAAAATCATAGTAAAAGGACTTTTCATGGTTTAACTAAAATTCTCTAAAGTTTACAAGTTAGAGATAGTCCAACAAGGTACCTTAAGTGAGTTTTCTTTTCCTTTGCTTGATTTTCTTTGTCATTTCATCACTAGAAATGGCTATTTGTGAAGCCTAACATTTAAGGAGATTTGTATGAATGATTTTTTAAGGGAAATTGAGGTAAGAAGGGGCTTCAAGATGGTGATGGGAAGCTTTTATGGTAGGCTAGAATTGAGGTAGTTGCTAGCTTTAAGTGGTTCTTCTTAGAAAGTAAGTGCACTTTGGCATTTTCTTTATGCCATTTATCCTTTAAAGGGTGGGAAATGTGTTTTAGAATTATGTAATTTAGTGTTTAGTTGATGTCACTTCAAAGTTTGAATGAAATCCCTTAGATATAATGAGTAATTGGGAATTGAAATAGGTACTACTTGATGGAAATTGGCTTGTCATGTGTGGAATTCATTGCTAGCTGAGATGTGTAGATGGACTTAGGATAGACATATGAGGCTTAAAAATGATGATTTATGTGTACATAGCTTAAAACTTGTAATTTAAGCTTGAGTAGGGTGAATACTCGAGAGCATTGGTGGGTAATATGTGTATGTATATTGCTTGATCAAGTGTCGAATATGTTGTTAAAGTTGTAATAGACATATATATGCATATAAGTATGATTGTATAGCATGGCATGTGCTTTAGGAGTGTATATTATTGATTAAAGCATGGATAAGATATGTATTAGGCTGATACTAAATGTATGATCAGGGTTTGATGTGTAATGGACTTGACTAATAGGTGTGTAAATGTGAAGTGGACTTGGCTGAGACATACACCTTATGTGCAGCACCTAAATTGCAATAGAAATATGCTTGTGTATGTATGAATGTGTTAAGAGTATTTTTTTAAGCCATTGAATGTGCAAAAAACATGAAAAGATGTATGATTAAGTCTAATGGGTAGCTATACATGAGAGCTAAACTAATTGAAATGGCATGAAAATGTTTGTAACATGTTTGTAATGTTTATACATGATACGATATAGTAGTATGAGCATGTTTAGCCTAATTTTTTTGGCATAAAATTAGTTTAATGAACATAAATAAAATGGTATGAAATATGACTAAGAATTGTCAGGTCAGATGGCTTGAAAATGAACTTGAACTTGACTTGATAAGTACTTGAAAAGTTGTTTGTAATGTGCCTATAATATGTGCTTTTAAGGGTTATTACTTGTGATTGAATATGATGGCAATAATGCCTATGTTTTTGCCTTATAAATGGCCTAGAAAATGGATAGCTTCAAGCCTATGGACAATATGAACTAAATGGTGAAAATTGCACTACAAAATGTAAGAAATGAACCCAGAATTGGCTATTGAAAATTGATGAAGTGACCTATAATTGCCCAATTGACACTTACCTGAACCAAAAATATTGTTAGGCAGTAAATGACAATTACATGAGAAATAATTATGTAGTAAAATGAAGCATAATATACCTTTAATATTGGCATTTATAAAACTATAAATAAATGTTGGGAATTTACTCGGTACAACCTGATTATGGCCATACCAGACCGGGTTAAAATTGAACTGTAGAATAAAATTCATAACTGACTATTTTTCACTTTTAAATATTATAAGAAGTTAATTTATGAAGGAATAAATATAAATTGAGTTCATGACCCATTAATTAGACACCTACTGGATGGGTTGACCAGTCAACTTAGGGATATTAGCAGCTGCTACATTTTTTTATTTTTAAATAGGTTTAGTATAGTGGCCTAAGTCCACGCTGAGACCACAGTACTAGTCTATTAGATAGAAAATTGTCTCTTTTTGCACTCTTGGTGTTATTTAGTTAAATTGTGCTTATGAAGTAGAGTAGGTCCTAAAGGGCGATTGCACTAGTCTATTGGATAGACTAGTATACTGAGCAAACCCGATTATGATATCATTGATCTTCAAACTGGGTCGGTACAGTGGCCAAGGTCCTGGAAGGGCCACTATACTAGTCTTTTGGGTAGATCGTATCATGTAATTTGGACCTTAGGTGTTATGATTTGATTAGGCTGGTGCAGTGGTTGGTGTCCAGAATATGGATTAGTGCACTATTTTTATTTCCCTTCAGGTCAAATGTATGTTAATGTCAACTTTCTAGTCGAGCTAGTTAAATTAAGTAAATAAACACTATATATGAGTTAAACTTGATGTTAATAAACAATGAAATGAATAATTGGACTTCTATACCTAAATGACTTTTTACTATACACACCTAGGGGTATTTTGATAATTTTACATGTATAATGTTTAATAGCTTAATAATAAAGACAAATGAATGATATCCTTAATAATGGCTCAAACTTATGATTTGCTTGGTTTTAAACGACTAAATGAATGATTTATTGCCTAAAAATGGAATAAGGCTATTTTGGTAATTTTTACACATAATCATTTTAATTAAATTTAATAATCGAAGTAAACTAATACTATGATTGTAAATGTCCAAATAAATGATATGACATGATTTAAATGTGTGAGTTTAGCACTGAGTATAATTTTATACTCAGCATACCTATTTTGGTGCACAAGTAACTAGAGCACAGACATAACCTTATGAAGTGTGCAGCAAGGTCATGAGCATAGGCACTAGAAGATTAAACTGTGAACAATGTATAGTTTTGTACTCTATGTACTTAATTGGGAAATGGGTTTTGTTTATATAAACATTATGTAAATATATGGGTATATACTATGTTTGTAATAAGTTCAGCTAGAAGCATCTGAGAATGTATGCTTTTGTTTAATCTGATTTAATGATATATGAGCCTAAGCCTCTAATATGTGATTGTTGATTGTGGCCTAAGGCTTATTTGCTGATGCTTAGGCTAATGCTAGGTTGATATATGAGGAACCAAAAGGGTCCAAGAGATGAGATATGAGATTATTAAAGTGTTTTATAAGTGGGTAAATTTTAGATAGGGTCCTAAACAACCGTTAAGCTACATAATTTTAGGAAAAATCAAACTAACCCGTAATTGGCCAATATGAGCATGAATAATATAGTATGACCATAAGTAATACATAAGGGTAAACAAAAATGAATTTGGAGTCTGATTGAGTTAAATGTTATATAATTGGTAAAAGTTAAATGAGTGAACCGGTAGAGCAATTTTAGGATGGGTAACCTAGTGAGAAGTGCATCGCTTATTGGGTTTCTTTAGAAATCCAATATGGGGTATCACATTTAGTGGTATTAGAGCATAATTTTAATATTCCTAGGTAGAGTATAAGATTACAACTATCTAAGTTTCAATTCCTCTGAGCTGTTATGTAGTATAAGGCTGATGGGTTATTCTTTTTCCAGTAAAGGTATGGCTCATGAGGTACCCAAAAGAGAGGCCGAAGAAGTGGCTAGTTTTGCACCTACTACATTATAAGGGGTAAGAAATACATTAATATCTAAACCCAGCAATGCTGCTCAGTAGCCATAACCACAAGTGCCTAGTCAACAACAGGTAGAAGCATCTCCTACTCTATTACAGCAAATAGTGAATTTGCTTAGACATACTACTGTTGCTCTACCTCTACCTCCTTCAGCTCTATTACCACCTCCACCATTAGCTACTTCATAAAAAACTCCATTAGAAAGACTGTAGAAAATGGGAGCTATTTATTTCTTAGGGAGGAAGGTGGATGATGTTGCCAAGGCTGAGTACTGGCTAGACAAGTATTCAAAATTTTGGAGCAATTAAATTGCACAGAAGTAGAAAATTATCAGTATGCCACTTATCTTCTTCAAAAAGAAGCTTATAATTAGTGGAACATTATTAAGAGGAGGAAAGCACCTACAAACTTGACATAGGAGTTTTCCCTTCAAGAGTATAGGAAGAAATATAAACTTGACTCCTATAAGGATTAAAAAAGATAGGAATTCCTTAACTTAAAGTAAGGAAGAAGGATTGTGTTAGAGTATGAGAAAGACTTTACGAGGCTACTGAAGTATGTTAAAGAGCTTATTCCTAATGAGGAAAAGAAATGTAAGAGGTTTATAACAAGGGTGAATTTCAAGATAAGAATGCAGATAGCAAATCCCAAAGAGAAAGATTTTGTAGTACTAGCATCAGTAGCATATGATATAGAAGAAATAATGCAAGAGAAGAGGGATTTCTTCGAAAGGAAAAGGCAAATCACTATGGGATAGTGTAGTGCAATGTCAGGGGATTGTAAGAAAAAAAGAGAGGATTAGTCATGGACACAGTCTTGGCCTAGGCCCCAATATTAGTTAAGGCATCAAGGATAAAGATAGGCATAGTTAAAAAGATCTTAATAAGCTTCTATACGTAGACCTCACTTGCCTCCTCAGGATAATAGTCCTTTTGGTATATGGAGTAATAGAAATTGACCTTTAACTTATAATACCCATCAAAAGAAATACTGGGGGTAGTGTAAACTAGCCAGAAGAGGAGAAAGTTTTTATTGTGGTGCCAAAGACCACTATAGAAAAGAGTGTCCTCAGAGAAAGTCAAAGGATGCTCACACATAGGCATCTAATGTTACGCCACATAATAGGGGCAAAGGTAGAACAAAAGAGAGCCATTTTGAGCTAGCTAGGGTACTAGATCTAAGGCTCATGCTCCAACCAGATAGTATGTTGTGAGAGTTAGAGAAGAGGGTGCAACATAAGATATCATAACTAGTAGTTACTATTTATTTGATATTCTAGTTTTGGCATTAATAGACCTTAGTTCTACAAATTCATATATATGTACTGCATAAGCACAAAATAAAGGGTTAGTGCCTGAACATGTTGACATAGATATTAGAGTCAGCAATCCTATAAGACAGAGTGTGATTTTCAATAGGGTGAATAGACAATATCCTTTAGTAATTCAGGGGTATCAATTTTTTTATTGATATAATTGGTCTACCATCTCATATGTTTGATGTGATCTTATGAATGTGTTGGATGATTGAGCATTAAGCCATTATTGGCTATATAAATAAGAAATTGGCCCTCCAGACTTTAAAAGGCTAGTCAATGATAGTGCATGGGGGGAGACATCTTTTGAATAATCTTATCTCTACTATTAAAGGACAAAAACTTCTTCAAATAGTGTGTGAAGCATATCTAGCTTATGCCATTGACATGAATGTTTCCAACACTAATCTTAAACATAGCCATGTTGTTTCTAAATTTTATGATGTATTCCCTGAGTAGTTGCCAGGTTTACCACCTTAGAGAGAACTTGAATTTGAAATTGAGGTATATCCTAGTATAACTCTAATATCCATTGCTCCTTATCAAATGGCACCTGCTGAATTAAAAGAACTAAAAGTACAGCTATAAGACCTATTAGACAAGGGTTTTATCAGACCCCGTGTATCTCTTTAGGGAGCACCTTTATTGTTTGTTAAGAAGAAAGATGGGTCACTCAAATTATGTATTGATTATAGGCAGCTAAATAAGATGACTGGGCAAAATAAGTATCATTGCCTAATGCAAATGATCTTTTTGATCAGTTGAGAGGTGTAAGTTTATGCTCAAAGATTGATTTGAGATTCGGGTATCACCAGTTGAGAATCAGATAGGCTAATATTCCTAAAATAGCTTTTAGAACTCGGTACAGGCATTATGAATTTTTAGTGATGCCATTTAGGCTCACTAATGCACCAGGAGCTTTTATAAAACCAAATGAATACGGTTTTTCAACTTTATAAGAACAATTTTTGTGGTGGTTATCATAGGTGATTTTTTATTGTATTCTAGAATTAAGAAAGAGCATGAACAACATCTCAGGGTTGTGTTATAGACTCTGAGAGAGATACAGTTGTATGCTAAACTCAGTAAGTGTGAGTTTTTGCTAAATAATGTTGCTTTTTCTAAGGCACATAGTTTTAGCATAAGGGATCAGAGTTGACCTTAGAATAGTGAAGGCAATGTTAGAATGGGAACCACCTAGGAATATGACAGAGATAAGAAGTTTTTTAGGATAAGCTGGGTATTACATGAGATTTGTGAAAGGGTTCTCAATCATTACTACTCCATTGACTAGATTGATCAGAAAGAATGTGAGATTTGAGTGGAATGATAACTGTCTAACAAGTTTTGAGAAGTTGAAGAAAATGTTGACAGAAGCTCATATCTTGATTCAACATAAATAAGGTAAGGATTTCATAGTGTACAGTGATCCTTCATTAAATGGCTTGGGATATGTGTTAATGCAGGATAGAAAGGTAGTAGCTTATGCTTCAATATAGTTGAAGCCACTTAAAGCTAGCTACTATTATTCTTGCTTTAAAAATATAGGGGCATTACTTATATGGTTAAAAATGTTATATTTATAAAGATCATAAATGTCTGAAGTACCTCCTCATCTAGAAAGAGTTGAATTTGATATAGAGAAGGTGGTTAGAATTAATAAAAGATTATGACTTTCTAATTGATTACCACCCAGAGAAAGCAAATGTGGTGGTAGATGCTTTGAGTAAGAAGCTTATGATAACTTTAAAAGCTATGAATGCTAGATTGTAGTATACTCTAGAAAATGCCATTTTAGCTGAGTTGTAGGTGAAACTTAATTTTCAATAATAGATTAAAGTGACTCAGATGAAAGATGAGAAGCTAGTTCAAATGGCAAGTAAAGTTAAAAAGGGGAAGGCTAAATGGTTTAACTTGACAGAATATGAGTGTCTATATTATTAGAATAGGTTGTGTATACTTATTACAGATGACTTGAAATTTAAAATACTAAAGGAGGCACATGAAGCTCTTTATTCTATGTATCATGGTAGCATAAAGATGTATTTAGACTTGAGCACTCATTATTGGTGGCCTCGTATAAAAAAAGATATAGTTGAATATGTTGTAAGGTGTTTGACATGTCAATAGGTGAAAACTGAATACCAAGTTCCTTATGGATTGTTGCATCCTATAGTAATACCAAAATGGAAATGGGAAAAGGTGACCTTGGATTTTGTGATGGGTTTACTTATGACTAGGGGTAAATGTGATATTGTATAGGTGATTGTTAATAGATTGACAAAGATAGCTCACTTCATCCAAGTCAGAATGGACTACTTACTAGACAAGATGGCTAAAATGTATGTGGATGAAATAATCAGACTTTATTATGTGCCAGTGAATATCATATAGAGATCATCATGCAGTTCCATATTTTAGAAGAGGCTATAAAAAACATTAGACATTAGACTAACCTATAGTATAGCTTTCATCCTTAGACTAATGAATAGTCAGAGAGGATGATACATATACTTGAAGATATGCTACAAGGTTATGCTATTAAGTTTAAAGGTAGCTAGGACCAGTACCTATCTTTGGTAGAGTTTGCCTATAATAATACTTATCAATCTTGTTTGGGAATGGCACCTTATAAGGCCTTATATGGTAAACAATACATAACTCCTTTATGTTGGAGTGAAGTTGGGGAAAATAAAATTTCAGGTGTTGATTTGATTAGAGATATGGAGGAAAAGGTGAAAGTAATCAAGGAAAGGTTGAAAGCAACAATTGATAGACAAAAGTCATATGCTGACTTGAAACAGAGGGATATTGATTATGCAGTTAGGGAAAAAGTGTTCATAAAAGTTTCTCCATGGAAAAAGTACTAAGGTTCAAGAAAAAGGGGAAATTGAGCCATAGGTTTATTAGACCTTGTGAGATTATAAAAAGGGTTGGACTACAAGCATATAGTGTAGCATTGCCACCTGAGCTATAATGGATTCAACATATTTTCTAGGGGTCAATGCTTAGGAGGTATGAATCATATATTCACATGTGATTTTGACAGTGAACATAGAAGTACAGCTCGAGCTGAGTTATAAAAAGGAATTAGTTTAGATTTTAGCTCATGAAGTAAACCAATTATAGAATAAATCCGTATAACTAGTCAAGGTGTTATGGAGACATCATAATACTAAAAAAGCTACATAAGAGTCAAAAGAATAGATGAAAGCTTAATATCCATAACCGTTTAAATTAGGTAATTTCAAGGATGAAATTTTCTTAAGAGGGGAAGAGCTGTAATGCTTATGCATTGAGGCTCTGTGAACAATGGCATTAGATCCGGGAATTGTGCCTGAGGTGCGAGTCAATTGTACTAGAACTGAGGCAGTGACACTGGTCATGAAACATAGAGAAGCTTTAAATTGATAAAAAAGTTAGAATTTAAAAATTTAGCAAAACCAATAATTCATTAGGGGTTGTAATCTACTGATCTATGTAATAAAATTTAGTCGAGTCGGGAATAGCTCAGGTTATGCCCGGATGGAGCCAAAAATATCAGACCATAAAGCTCAAAAATTCCATTGAGCTCATTACTGAAAGAATTTGTGAATTTTGAGGTCGCTTACAAATTCTCATAATTTTTATAGGTTGGCATGCAAAAAAAGGCAATCTAAACACTTTCCTCTCAATTGGATTTGGCTACAAAAATTTATGAGCATGTAGAGGGGATTAAAATAGG
>CANXYI011913865.1:0-12815 GCA_948208565.1 Hura crepitans | reverse complement strand
TAAGGGCGAGCTAATAAGTGAAGCTCATAAGCCCAAACCTAAGAATCACAAAAGAAGCAAGTCAGCAATAAAAGCCTCTAAGGAAAAGGAATAAGGGAAGGAGGGAAGAATGACTTACCAAGATGCCTGACACAAAGCCTTTGATAAAGTGGTGACTCTTCTGAGTCCGTATAGCCATATCCTGACCTTGAAACTTCCATCCTAGGGATGAATTGCACTAATTCCAACTCCCTATCTGGTCCACGTCTTTCAACACTGGGAGGAAGCTCTAGCTCATTGTACCATTGGCATTGGCAAAAAGAGTAGTGCCCAATAGGTACAAAAGAAAGTAACGCATGTACTAATCCACTTCCAACTCGCTTGTAGGGGACTCTTCTCCCCACCTCTCCTAAAGATCCATGCAACGGATGCTAACAGCTCGATCTTGAGGTAGAAATCCCAACAATTCTTTAACCTTAGTCAGCTAAAAGGAAGGGTGTCGATAATAGGCATTGAAAGCAATAGCACGACCAATACATGGTGCCTATATAATGAATGCCCAGTTAAACGATATGATAGTTAGCTCATCAAAAGATATGTGGAAGGTATGCATAGTGTCCATCCACCTATCTAGCAAGGCTCGAAAGGCTTAGAGATCACGATGAAAGTCCCCGCCCATAAGATGGTCAATAAAAGTTTGAAATCCCATGGTTTGAACCTTATTTTTCACCATCAAAGGCATAACAAAGTACCACTGTTGTGGACCAGAGAGGGTGCCTCCACATTTGATACATGTCTATAAAACAAAAATAAGTAAAATAATTGAGAATCAAAACCTAAAGCAAATGTCTGCATGGATAAAAATGCAAGAAGAGTAAAGTCCACACGGACTAAAAATGAAGTCAAAGACAGTCAAATGCAAAGTCCACATGGACCAAACAAACCTAAAGCAAATGTCCGCACGGACCAAAAACTCAAACAAAATATGACTAGACGGACTAAAAAAGAGTCAAAAGCTATTAAGCATAAGGTCCGACCGAACTAAAATCTAGTTAAAAATAAAGTTTGCGCAGACTTCAAGTTAAATTCCACAAGTCCGTATGGACTTATTACACCAAAAACTCACTAAGGCATGAAAAAATGAAAAAGGCAAGGAAAACTCAACCAAAAATACATAAAGAAGGAAGACTCACTTGCAGGTATGCCTCTGAACAAGCATGGTGAGCCAAATCTGCCAAGAGAGGAGATCAATTGACATAAATACAATCTCTAATCAATTAACATAATGTTTAAATACATGAATACAATCATATGGCATAAGCTCTAAGACATGCATCTAACAATCTCCCACTTGCACTAAAGCCAATCACCCTACGTATTTAATGGCCATGGCATTTACATGTTAATCAAACTTTCCTTATGATGGTGCTTTTATGAGAAGCTCAATTGCATTCTAATATATAGAGACCCTTTTAATCTTCACATTTTATTTGCCATCTCTAAAATCATATTGGACCACCAAAAAACATGTTTAGATAATTGATGTGACTATGGTTCATGAACTTATGCAATAGCCCCATTGTTAACATAGTTGAAAGGTATTAGATAATCAATGCTCAGAATCACTCCTAGTTTAAAAATGAACTTTTTAATCCAAATGACTTCCTTAGTTGTATCGAAAGATGCTATATACTTGGCCTAAGTGGCAGAATCCATACTTGTATCATATTTGGAACTCTTCCAAACAATTGCTCCTCCACACATAATGTACAAGTATCTAGATTAAGATTGACATTCTTCTTTATCAGATTGAAAGTTGGCATCAACATACCCTTTAACCGGTATATGTCCTTCTTTATATACTAAGAATAAATCCTTAGTCCTTCTAAATTACTTAATGATATTCTTGATAGTCACCCTATATTCCTCTATATAATTAGATTAGAATATGCTTGTGACACTTATAACAAATTATGCATTGAGTCTTAACATAGCATAACATATATGATACATCTTATAGCTAAAGAATATGGGATCCTACTCATGTGCTCTCTATCCTTTTATATATTTAGAGACATAGATTTAAAAAATGTGTTTCTTATGTAACATAGCTATAAAGCCCTTCTTAGAGAGATCCATGCTAAACCTCTTTAGTATTTTGCTATGTACATAGACTATAAGAGACCAAGCAAACTTTTAGATCTATATTTATAGATCCTAATCCCTAAGATGTAGGTCACTTCTCCAAGGTCTTTGATGGAGAGCTGATTAGTTAGCCAAATTTTAATTGCTAAGAGGAGAAAGATATTATTTCTTATTAGTAGTTTGTCATCTATATACAACACATGAAAAATGATTGTACTCTTACCAACCATTTTGTAAGCACATGGTTTATACATGTTTTATGGGCAACCAATCTCTTTAATTGTCTTATCAAAATCAATGTTCTAGCTCCTAGAAGTGTGCTGCAATCTATAAATGGATATTTGAAGTTTTCAAAACATATTACAATTTATGGATGTAAAACATTTAGGTTGAGTCATATACACTTCTTTTGACAATTTTCCATTAAAAAATGTTGTCTTTATGTCACACCACCTACCAAATTCCTAAAGAAACACACTAAGTGGTGCACTTTCCTTCAGTTCACCCATCCTAACTTCTCCCACGGTCATTCATTTAACCTTTAATTATTTGTGCCTAACTGATTCTAGCTAACTCTGAATTCAGTACTGTCTATTCCTATAATCCATTTAGGTTTAAGTTATCATTGTCAAACTATCCCAAAATGATTTCAACACCATCAGGTATTTCTTAAAAATTTTACAACACAATAGCTATCCGGGTCATTATCCTAAAATTTTTCAACCTGTAAAACACTTCTATTACAAGTAATCACATCTCTTAGACCCTTCTGGTCCCTCAGATATCAACCTATCATCATCATCAATCAAACAATAATTATAGGCCTTAAGTGACAATCAACCAATCACATAGGGCCTCAGGCTCACAAACAATACACATAAGGTATGCATACACAAAAGGATTACACATAGATTAATTACAACATAGTCGGTTTGTATATATATACAAATACCATTTGGTATCCTTTATATTCATCATACCCATTTTCCCTACCTAAGTACATAAAGTGAAAAAGCTATATAGATACATGAGATCAACCTTTATAATGTAACCTCAAAACTCTTCAGCATGCTTTATAAGGCTACATCTTTATTCCTCTTACCTTGTGCCGAAATATGTATGTTGAGTATAAAATACTTAGTGGTGAATTCAAACATTTAAACATGTCTAGCAATTTATGCCTACATAATATTTAAATTTTCATCTAGTTCTGTTATCCAAGTTCAACCTAAGGTACTAACATGCAAAATTACCATTTTACAGCTAGGGTGATTCTATCTATAAATTATCTACATAATCATTTCAACTCATATAAATTATGTTTTGGGTCATTATTAATCATTTTATGCATAAACTATACCATTTTAAGCCATTACACACTATCAGTGGAAAATTACTAAAAGGCCCCTATGTTATATTTCATAGCCATAGGTAAACTTTATTAATCTTATGTAATTGCTTCAGTTAGCCCATCTCAGTGATCTAGATACTAGACCCACATACTAGATCCTGATTGCTACATCGATTTGAAAAAAATGTCATAGCACTTAAAGTGCGAATGACAAGATTTGGTCGGCCTAGCAGACTGGCCCGTTTAACTAGCTAGTACAGTGATCCTCCAGGACATTAGTTGCTGTACCGACCTTATATAAAGATTAAAGATGTCATAAACTAGTCTACATTGTAGACTGGTCTATTTATCTAACTAGTTGAGTGGCCCTCTAAGACCTACGCCATTGTACCAATAAAAAAATATCAAAGGAATCTCATAGTCTAATCTAACTATCTAACTATTTGACTAGTATAGTGGTCTAAAATAGACTTACGCCACTATATAGGCCCTATCTAAAAAGGCAAATAAGATAGCAGCTACAAAGACCCCTAAGTTGACCAGTCAACTAATCTAGTAGGTATCTATCTAGTGGCCCATTTAACCTCAATCTATGTCTATTTCTATATAGATTAACTTTTTATAATATTATAATCTCAAAAATAGAATGTTATAATTTTTATAGCATAGTTGGAATGTAGCCTGGTCTAGTATAGCCACAAATAAGCTCTACCGAGTGAAATTATCAAAAAATATATTCAAGGGTATATCATAATTCTAGGCCACTTATTGTCCAGGGGATTTATTAGTTTAGGTAATGGTTATTTTAAGACAATTACATGTCATTGTGGCAAGGTTTCATTAAGCTTTTTAGGTTCATTGCACCTTATTTTTTAGTACAATTTTCACCAGTTATGTCATGCATTCATAGGCCTAAAGCAAATCACAAACTTAGCCATAAAAAAGGAAAAAAATCTAGGCACACATGCCATTACAAAATATCTCACCATATTAGCTGTTATAGGCAAAAAATTTAGGCACATAGTTTATTCTTAAACCATAGCCCTTAAAGGAAATTTCAAGTCACTTTTCATACTTGATTCCTAGTCAATATCTAAGGTCATGTTAAGCCATTTTCAAGTCATTTCTCACTACCTATCATGGCATTTTTAAAGTACACATTAGTTAGGTTCATGCTAATAAAATATCATGTATTACATGCATATTATCTTATAGCACCTATATCCATTAACCTTGCTAACATACCATACATACCAAGCTTCCCCACGACATTTATACCTCTCGGCCACTAAGAGATCAATTGCCAACTAATGCATTTTGATACCATATATCATACACACACCTTGCACATTATTATACTAGTATATATCCACACATATATACATCACACCAAGCATACCATGCCATTTCAAAGCCATATATGCCTCGGCCACACCTTATACACACATATACATGCTTTGTACAATCAAAACACCCCTTATAGATGCATTACTATACCAACCTTAAATGTCTATCATAATATAAACATCATACACCTCTTAGCCATATATATACTTCATGCTAATTATGTATATTTCTTTCAATTCATAATGGATACCATAACATATCCATACAAAAGCCATTAATTTATGTCTTACACATCATAATCACTCTTTAACTCTTATACACCTCTCGACCAATAACAAAATCAACATGTACATTACTTCCTTTCAACAATCAACTATGCAATTCTTATTCTATCTTGCCATAGGCTATAATCATTCAAAGAAAGCACTAATACATACTAATTTATGGACTTAAGCCATCCCTAACTCCAAGAACAAGCTACAAAAAATTAGAAGGCATGAAGTGAATGGCTAAATTCACTTAGTTTCTAAAGAGCACACTTGAAACTCCAATTGCACAAGCTTTCCAGCCCTTCCATAGTAGCTTTCTCTACCTTTTTTAGGATTTTCCTTGCCCCAATTCACCTTAAGCAAAGGCCACACACATCCCCACTAATGTTAGGCACCATAAAGAAGCATTTCCAATCAAGAACGACTAAGAAAATCCAAAGAGAAGTCATGAAAACTCACTTTACACACTTGTTGGACTACTTCTAACCCTTGAACATTTGATGAATTTTAATTTCACCATATGAGCTCCTTTTACTTCCATTCTTTTTCTAGAAATTCCTTAACACCTAAGAGGAATTTTTGGTGGTGATAGTTCACTGAAATAGTAGGGAGAAGTGGTTGAAGATAGAGGATTTCTCCCCTACTAGTGTCAGCTTAAATAGCTAACAAAGGGGAAAATCCTCCTCTTAGGTGAGTGGATTTTTCCACTTGTGAAAGCAAGTTTCCACTTGTCAAAGGCCGTAAGCCAGCTATTAACTGTATAGGTGGGGTCTATAGCCACCTGAATAATCCTAAAATTGCTCAATTTTTTACCAAAATTTGAAAATTTATCAAAATTCACATGGACCTCAAAAAATTACATCGTTTATTTTAAAATTCATATTTTATTCCCTACTACATGCTCATAAATTTTTAAGGCCAAATTCCATCGATAATGCAGTTTTTAGACTACCTCAATTTGTATGCGAACTTAAAAAATTATGAGAATTTGCAAACAACCTCAGAAATCCAAAAATTCTTTCACAAACGGACTTAATGGAATTTTTAAGCTTTATACTCTACTATTTTGAGGTCTGTTCAGGCACAACCTAGGTTATTCCTAGCCGATAAAATTTTTATTACTTAGAGGGGTAGCTTATAGTCTAAAATAATTTATTGGTTCTACTAAATGTTAAAATTTTGCCTTTTTCATCAAATTAAAGCGCCTTGAAGTTTCATGACCAGTGTCACTACCTTGATTTACATACAAGTGACCTGGCACCCCTGGCACACTTCCCAGACCCAATGGCACTATTCATAGAGTCTTAAAACATGGGCATTACATTTCTTCCCCTCTTAAGAAAATTTTATCCTTGAATTACCTAAAGCAAATAAATAAGCATATTGAGCTCTCATATGCTTTTTTGGCTCTTAGGTAGCTTTCTCTATATTATGGTATCTCTATAGCACTTTAACTTGTGGTATGGACTCATTGCTCAACTACTTTATTTCACGAGCCATAATCTATATTGGTTCCTTCTCATAACTCAAATCTAGTTGTACCTCAATATCTATAATTAAAATCACATGTGATGGATCCAATATTTACCTCTTAAGCATAAACACATGGAAAACATTAGCTATCTATTGTAGCTTAGGTTGTAGTGCTATCCTGTATGCTAGAGGTCTTACCCTTTCTATAATCACATAGTGTCCTATGACCTTGAGACTCAAATTTCCCTTTTTCCTAAACCTCAACACTTTCCTCTAAGGAGAAACCTTCAAGTGGTAGAGGGTCCTTTTTCCCCAACTATATATTCAATATCTCTCCGCTTCAAGTCAGTATATGTTTTTAGACTGTCCACAGTTGCTTTCTATCTTTCTTTGATTAAATCCAAACTGGAGATTTTATTTTCTCTAACTTCACTCTAACACAAAGAAGTCCTGCATCGTATACCATACAATATTTCATATGGGGCCATTCCCAAGCTAGACTGGTAATTGTTATTTTAGGCAAACTCTACCAAAGACAAGTACTGATCCTAGTTACCCTTAAACTCAATAGCACATCATCATAACATATCTTTAAGTATTTGTATCACCCTCTCTGACTACCTATCAGTCTAAGGATGAAAAGCTGTGCTACAGGCCAATCTGGTGCCTAAGGCTTCCTACAGCCTCTTCTAAAATTTGGAAGTAAAGCGAGGATCCTTATCAGAAATGGTAGTCACTAGCACACCATGCAATCTGACTACCTCATCCACACATATAGTCTAGTGAGCCTTTCTAAAGAATATTCCATCTTGACTAGGATAAAATGAGGTATCTTTGTCAATCTATAATTAATCACCCATGTAGCATCACATTTGCCTCGAGTCAAATGTAAACCTATCACAAAATCCATGGTCACCTTTTCCCATTTTCACTCTGGTATTGCTATAAGATGCAGCAATCTAGGACGAATGTAATGCTTAGTTTTCACTTATTGGCATGTTAAACACTTGGCAACATACTCTGCCAGCTCTCTTTTCATACCAGGCCATCAATAATAAGATTTCAAATCTAATACATTCTTCTATTCCTAGGGTGCATGAGATAAGGAGCCTTATGTGCTTCCTTAAGTATCTGCAACCTTAGGTCATTTTATACTAGGTACGTATAACCCGTTCTAATAATACAGGCACCCATCTTTTATCAACTCAAACCCTATAACCTTTCCTACTTTAGCCTTATTTGCCATCTAAACTTGCTGTTCATCTATCACTTGACTTTTCTTAATTTGTTGTCTAAACTCTAGCTTCACATGTAACTATACCAACATAGCATTTTTTGAAGTGTATTAATATTCATAGTTTTTAGAGTTATCATAAATTTCTTACTCAAAGCATCTGTCACCCCATTGGCTTTCCCTGAGTGGCAATCAATCAAGTACTTATAATCTTTAGCTTTAACCATCTTCTCTATCTAATGTTTAGTTCCTTCTGAGTAAAAAGGTATTTTAGACCTTTATAATCTGTATATATTTAGTATTTCTCTCCATACAGATAGTGTCTCCATATTTTCAAAGCAACACAATAGCAGCTAGCTCTATGTCATGAGTAGGATAATTTCTTTCATGTGGCTTCAATTGTCTTCAACCATAAGCTACTACTTTTCCCTCCTATATTAATAAACATCCCAAGCCATTCAGTGAAGTATCACTATACACTTTAAAGTCTTTACCCTATTCAGGTTGAATTAGGATAAGAACTTCTATCAGCATCTTCTTCAGTTATTCAAAATTGGCTTGACATTTATCATCCCACTTAAATCTCACATTCTTTCTAATCAGTCTAGTCAAAGGAGTGGCAATGATGGAGAATCCTTTTACAAATCTCCTATAGTACCCAACTAAACCCAAAAAACTTCTCACTTTAGTTAAGGTCCTAGGTGGTTCTCATTCTACCTACCTTTACATTATTAGGGCACACTCTGATTACCTCTATTGAAACTATGTGGCCCAAAAAAGCAACTTCACTTAGCAAAAACTCACACTTACTAAGCTTGGCATACAACTATCTCTCTTTTAAGGTTTGTAACAATACCATGAGATGTTATTCATGCTCTTCTTGGCTTTTAGAGTACACCGGGGTATTATCTATGAACACCACCATGAACTGATCTAGATAAGGCTAATAAACTCTATTCATGAGATCATAAAAGCTACTGGTGTATTAGTGAGCCCAAATGGCATCACCAAAAACTCATAATGCCTGTATCGGGTTTGAAAGGTAGTGTTAGGAATATTAGCCTCCTTAATCCTTAGCTAATGGTATCTAGATTTTAGATTAATCTTAGAAAATATACCTACCCCTCTCAACTGATCAAAGAGGTAATCTATCCAGGGCAATGGATACTTATTCTTTATAGTCATCCAGTTCAGTTGCTTGTAATCAATACATAACCTAAGCAACCCATCTTTTTTCTTCATAAACAACATAAGTGCTCCTTAAGGAGATACAATGGGTTTGGTAAAACCCTTATCTAATAGCTTTTATAGTTATACCTTTAATTCTTTTAGTTCAACAGGTGCCATTCTATAAGGAGCAATAGAGATTGAAATAGTACTAGGATATACCACAATTTTGAAATCCAATTCCCTTTGAGGTGGTACGCCTACTAACTTATCATGGAAATACATCAGAAAACTCAAAAACAATGGGAATATGAGCCAACTCAGAGTTACAAACATTCAGTTAAATAGTATAAGCTAAATATGCCTCAAACCCTTTCTAAAGGAGTTTTTGTGCTTTAATAGTAGAGATAAGATTATTCTGAAGACTTCTCTCACCATCCCCTGTCACTATCTATCCCTCTACAGTTTGAAGGGTCAACTTTTTATGTCTACCATTAATCATGGCCTACTACTTAGTAATCTAATCCATCTTTAAGATTACATCAAACTCATCGAAAGGCACAAAAATTAAATCATCAGAAAATCTATGCCCTTGAGTCACTAGTGAGTATTGCCTACACACCTTGTTCACAACCACAAACTACCTTATAGGGTTGCTAACACTAATGTCTACATCAACATGTTCAAGCTTTAACTGCCTATTCTATGCTTGTGTAGTACATACATAAGAGTGTATAGAACTAGAGTCTATCAAAGCCAAACTAGAACATCAAATATATAAAAGTACCAGTTATGACATTTAGTGTTGCAGCCTCTTCTCTAGCTCTCACAGCATACTGCCTAGCTGCAACACAAGCCTTAGTTCTGATACCCTAGCTAGCACTAGGCTCCTCTCCTTTAGTTTACCTTTAACCCCTATTTTGGGGTGCAACATTAGATGCATGTGTCTGAGCACCCATTACTTGCCTTTGAGGACACTCTATTCAAAAGTGGTCTCTAACACCACAATGGAAGCATTCTCCTCTTCTGCCTACTCTGCACTACACTTAATGCTTTTTTTTAACAAGTGGTATAAGTGGCAGGTCCATTTCTATTACTCCTTATACTAGGAGTACTATTAGCTCGATGAGGCAATTGAGGTCTACTTGTAGAGGCTTGTCCTAACCTCTGGGTCTATGCCTATCTTTGCTCCTGATACCCTATCTAATACTAGCACCTAGGCTGAGACTATGCCTATGACTAACCCTCTCTCTTCTTTTTACCATCTCCCGACATTGTACTGGACTGTCACACAATGAATTGGCTCTTTCTCGAGAGGAGGTTCTTCTTTTCTTATACCATTTCTTCCATGTCATATGCAACTAACACTAGTACTATAAAATCCCTCTCTCTAGGATTAGTTGTCTACATCCTTAGCTCTACATTCAGTCTTGCCAAGAATCTCTTGCATTTCACTTCATCATTAGGAATAATTTCCTTAGCATACTTCACAAGTCTGGTAAAATCCATTTCATACACTAACTGCCTAGTGTACTAGGATAGGGGTTACTCCTACCTATTATTAGCTAGGCTCTTGTGGCTAAAGCTGTTGTGCAATATTACTGGGTTCAAGTACTAATACATAGCTTACCCCCTGTATAGCTATGATGTGCAAACTTACTTAATTCCTTGGCCTCTCCTTCTAATAACTTAATCAGTCATATCTTTATTACAGAGGACTTTTTTATCAGCCTCGGGCAGTGTAATAGTTTAGAGCAATTTGAAACCTAGACATTTGCACTCATGTACATAGCTTAGGAATATTAACCTATGCTCTAATACCATAAAGATGTCACACCCCCTATCGGATTCCTGAAGAAATGCACTTCTCACCAAGTCACCCATCCTGATTTCTCCTATAGTAATTCATTTAACCTTTACTTATGTTGTGCTTAACTAATTCTAGCTAACTCCAAATTTAGTATTGTCTATTCCTATAATCCATTTAGGTTCATGTTATCATGGTAAAACTATTACATAATGATTTCAATGCCTTCAGGTATTTGCTAAAAATTCAGCAGCACACCGGTTGTCTGAGTCACTATCCTAAAATTTTTCAACCTATAAAACACTTTTATAACAAGTAATCACACCTTCTAGACCCTTTTAGTCCCCTAGATATCAATCTATCATCATTATCCATAAAACAATAATCACAGGCCTCAAGCCACAATCAAGCAATCATATAGAGGCTCAGGCTCACAAACCATACACATAAGGCATACATACACAAAAGGATTAACCATAGATTAATTACAACATAATCTGTCTATATATATACACAAATACCGTTTAGTGTCCCTTATATTCATCATACTTATTTTCCCCACCTAAGTACATAGAGTGCAAAAGCTATATAGATACACGAGATCAACGTTTAAAAAATAACCTCTAAACTCCCTGACACACTGCACGAGGCTATATCCTTGTTCTTGTTACCTGCGCATCGAAATAGGTACGCTGAATATAAAATACTTTGTGGTGAATTCAAAATTTTAAACACTTCCAACTATTTATTCCTACATAATATTCCAATTTTCATCTAGTTCCATTATCCAAGTTCAACCTAAAGTACTAACATGCAAAAATTACCATTTTACCCTAGGATGGTTCTATTTACAAATTATCCAGATAATCATTACAACTTATATAAATTGTGGTTTAGGTTATTATTAATCATTTTATGCATAAACTATGACATTTGAAGCCTTTACACACTATAAGTGCAAAATAACTAAAATGCCCTTATGTTATATTTCATAGCCCTAGGTAAATTTTATTAATCTTATGTAATTGCTTCAGTTGGCCATCTCAAGAGAGAACCCTGATAAACACTAGATATAGAGGCAAAATAAACTAGTGCCGTAATCCATATACTCAACCCCGACCGTTGCACCGGTCTAAAAAATATGTCATAACACTTAAAGTGCAAATGGCAAGATTTAGCTTGCCTAACAAACTGGCCTATTTAACTGGCTAGTATAATGATCCTCTAGGACAATGGCCACTATACCAGCCCTATATAAAGATTAAAGATTTCACAAACTAGTCTACAAAGTAGACTGGTCTATTTGTCCTACTAGTGTAGTGGCCCTCTAGGACCTACGCACTTGCACCAGCAAGAAAAATATAAATCAAAGGAATGTCATGTCTAATTTGACTATCTGACTAGTACAGTGGTTTAAATTTGACCTGGGCCACTGTACCAGCCCTATTTGAAAGTCAAATAAGATAGCAATTACAAAAACCCCTAAGTTAACCGGTCAACCTATCCAGTGGATGTCTATCTAGTGGGCTATTTAACCTCAATCTATGCCTATTTCTTTATAGATTAACTTTTTATAATATTATAATCTCAAAAACATATAGTTATAATTTTTACAACACAGTTTAAGTTTAGCTCGATCTAGTATGGCCATAAATAGGCTCTATCGAGTGAAATTATTAGAAAATATATTTAAAGGTATAATTCCCAATAATTACCATATATTATGCTAGCTTTAATTCCACAAGGATATCATAATTCTAGCTCGTTTACTATCAAGGGGATTTATTGGCTCAAGTAATAGTCATTTTACGATAGTTACAAGTTATTGCGGCAAGGTTTCATTAAGCTTTTGAAGTCCATTTCACCTTTTTTTTAAGTGCAATTTTCACTAGTTATGTCATGTATTCATAGGCCTAAAGCCAATTACAAACTTATGCCATAAACAAGGCTAAAATCTAAGCATACATGCCATTACAACTTAGGCTATAAACAAGGCCAAAATCTAGGCATACATGCCATTTCAAAAAGTCTCACCATGCTAGC
>CANXYI011913836.1:0-10116 GCA_948208565.1 Hura crepitans | reverse complement strand
TGGTTAGCAAACCTATAAGGAAACATATTGTAGTCAATCGAGGGTATAAGGAATGCCCCTTAAATGTCTAAGGACATGAGTTCTCAGCTAATCTTATTAAACTACCCTTTGACGAGTTCAATTTAATCTCAGGCATGGACTGGTTGTCCAAACATCATATGATGGTAGACTGCTAAAAGAAAAGGATTTCCTTATAGACAACATATAGGTAAGAGATCTTGGTTTTGGGTGAGAGATCAGATTTTGTGACGAATGTTATCTTAGTAGTCACAACATGGCGTATGATAAGAAAGGGTTGTTAAGCCTTTCTAGCTCATATGCATGATACCAAGAAGGAAGATTTAGACATGAATTAGATACCAATAGTGTCTAAGTTCACATATGTTTTTTTAGAAGAGATGTCAAGTTTACCACTAGTAAGAGAGCTTAAGTTTTGAATAGAAGTTCTACCTGGTGCGACTCCAATGTCTATAACTCCATACTAAATAACACCTACAGAGCTGAGAGAAATGAAAAAATAGTTGTAAGAACTACTTGATAAAGGGTTCATAAGATTGAGTGTCTCACCATGGGCAGCACTAGTACTATTTGTGAAGAAGAAGGATAATTTTTTAAGATTATGTGTGGACTATTGATAGCTTAACAAAGTGACAATTAAGAATAAGTATCCTTTGCCAAAGATAGATAACTAAAGGAGTCAGTGTATTCTCGAAGATCAATTTAAGATTGAAATACTACCAATTAAGGGTTAAAGAGGTAGATGTACCAAAGAAAGCATTAGGAACTAGATATAGACATTATGTGTTTTTAGTGATGCCATTTGGGCTTACCAATGCTCCTACAGTATACATGGATTTGATGAAACAAATCTTGTAACCTTACCTTGATTAGTTTGTAGTGGTGTCCATTGATGACATTCTAGTATTTTCCAAGGATAAAGATGATCAATATCTAAGGGTTGTTTTGCAAATTTTAAGGGAAAAGAAGTTGTATGCTAAGCTAAACAAGTGTAAATTCTAGTTGTCTAAGGTATCCTTTTTAGCTCATATAGCATCGACTAAAGGTATTCATGTTGATCCTAGTAAGATTAAAGTTGTGGTGGAGTGGAAGCCACCTAAAAACAAAATTGAGATTAGGAGTTTCATAGGGTTATTTGCCTGCTATGAGTGCTTCGTTAAGGGGTTTTCTTTGATTGCTACACTAATGACTTATTTATTGAGGAAACATGTCAAGTTTGCTAGGGATGATAGATGTTAGGAGAGTTTTAAGAAGCTAAAGGTTCTGTTAACAGAAGCCCTAATTTTCACACAACTAGTGTCAGGGAAAGATTTCACCATTTACATTAACACTTCCTTGAATGGTTTGGGATATGTTTTGATATAAGATGGTAGATTTGTTGCTTATGCTTCTAGGCAATTAAAGCCATATGAAAAGAGCTACCCGACATATGATCTCGAGTTAACAACTATAGTTTTTGCTTTGAAGATTTAGAGACACTATCTTTATGGAGAGAAGTGTTATGTCTACACTAATAACAAGAGCTTAAAGTATCTTCCTTTATAGAAAGAGATGAACTTAAGATAGAGAAGATGGATGAAATTGATCAAGGATTATGTTTGCCTAATTAATTATCATCATGGGAAAGCAAATGTTGTAGCAGATGCTCTTAGTAGAAAGTTCATGACAGTTGTGAAGGCCAAGAATATCAGCTTAATACATATAGTTGATAGTGCTCTTTTGCTAAGATACAAGTAAAGCCTAGTCTATTGTAGCAAGTGAAGGGTTCATAGAAGGATGATCATAGATTGGCAAGCACGATGAGTGTTTTCAAAGAGGGAAAGCCTACGGAGTTTGAGAGTAAAGGTGATGGTTGTTTTTACTGTCACAATAGGATGTGTTCTAGATATAGAGGATTTGAGGAAGTAGATATGCAAGAAGCTCATAATGCTCCTTATGCCATGTATCCTAGTAGCACTAAGATGTATCTAGATTTAAAAGGGTCTTATCGGTGGCTAGGTATGAAGAAGGATGTATTTGAGTTTGTGACCAAGTGCCTTACTTGTCAACAAGTGAACACTAAACACTAAGTTCTATTGGGATTGCTCTATCTTATAGCAATTCCATAATGGAAATGGGATAGGGTCATTATGGACTTTGTAGTGTGCCAACCCATGATAAGAGTAGATGTGACTCAATTTGGGTAGTGATAGATCATCTGACTAAGACTATTTATTTCATATCAGTTAGGGTGTACTACTTTTTAAAGAAGCTTGCTAAGTTGTATATTGATAAGATCATCAGGTTACATAAGGTGTTGTCTTCTAATATATTGGATTGAGACCTAAGGTTTACTTAAAGTTTTAGAAAAAGCTTCACAATGCTTGGACACTTGACTGAGCTTTAATACAACATTTCATCCTTAGACTTATAGTCAATCAGAAAGAGTCATTCATGTGCTTAAGGATATGTTGAGAAGTTATGCGACTGAGTTCAAGAGAAGCTAGGATCATTATCTTTCATTAGCTAAATTTACTTATAACAATAGCCATTAAGTGAGTTTAGGAATGTCTCCCTGTAAAGCTTTATATGGGAGGAAGTGCAGAACTCCTAATGCTGGAATAAGCTAAGTGAGACTAAGCTTATGGGTCTAAACCTTATTAAGGATACAAAAGAAAAAGTGAAGATCATTAAGGATAGATTGAAAGCTACCTTTAACAAATAGAAGTCTTATGCAGACTTAAAGAGAAGGGATATTCAATATGAAGTGGGAGACAAAAGTATTTCTTAATGTGTTGCCTTGGAAGAAAGTGCTATGGTTTGGCAAGAAAGGCAAGTTAAGATTGGGGTTTAATAGTCCATACAAGGTGATTGAATGTGTAGAACTAGTAGCCTACAGGTTGGCTTTGCCTCCTAAACTTTAGTAGATACACGTGGCCTTCCACGTGTCTATGCTTCCAAGGTACCGATCAGTCCTTCACATGTATTATTAGTTGAAAAGAATGAGTTCAGACTAGATTTATCCTATGAAGAAGAAACAATAGAGATCTTGATAAGAGAAGTAAAAGAATTGTGAAACAAGATAGTGCCTTTTGTTAAAGTGTTTGGAGACATTATGGTATAGCAGAAGCTACCTTAGAGATAGAAGCTTAGATGTGAGAGCAATATCCTTAATTATTTGAATTAGTTAATTTGATAGACAAAATTTCTATTAAGAGGGAAAAAAATGTAATACCCAAAAATCCTAATGTTATGAATAGTGTTTCTCAAGACTCGAGTCACACAATCCTACTTAATAGAAGTATTAGTCATAATATCATTTTGAGTAAAATTTAAAGTGAAAAAAAAGTTATTTAAATGGTTAAAAATGACAATTAAGATTTTACGGCAGTGTCATATGAATAGTAACCTAGTATAATCTAAACCATAAAATATCCAATTTTTGCTTCGAAAAATCCAAGATCGATACAACCTAATACTTAAATATTCCAAATAGTCCATTGGCATTGGAATTGGAATTTTTAAACATTGGGAAGTATTTTATAGAAATAAGCAAAGTTAAAAAGTGTCATTTTTATTAGATTTTTGAGTTTTTTTAGCATGGTTTTTTAAAGCTTCTAAAACATGATTCAAGACATTTTATATTATTTTAGAGATTGTTAATTGAGGATTAAAAAGTGGTGAAAAATGATAGAAATAGGGAGTTTAAATAAGGGCCCTTGGATGACATAAAGAGAAGTTTGACTATTTTACTTTTTGTTGACCAATAAAAGGGGTCAAAATACTCTTTAGTCAATATTTGAATAGTGCTTAATCTTTTTCTTCTCCCCTCATCAGTTGATGCCATCATCCCTCTATAATTCTTTCATTTATTTTCTTTCTTCCACTATTTTAACCCCTCTAAACACCACACAAACACCACTTCTCATGGATTAAAGTTAATTCATTATAAGAATTGCAAAAAAGAGGGACTAATTTGGAAGAAAATAATGTCTAAAAGCTTTGATGAATATTGACATGAAATTCATAGGGGTGAGTATTTCTAGTTTCTCTCATTTTTTTAGGGTCCTAAGGTGCCCGAGAACACATATGTAAAGTTAGATTTAAGTTTAATTGAGTCTTTGATTTTTTATGAATTTTTTATTCATGGGATACTGTATAGAATGTAGAGAAAGAGGGTGCTAGCAAGAATAAAGGCAAGGAGAAGGCTTGAAAGCCTTTAGAGTGGTGTAAATAAGTTAAAAAGTAAGTGAATTCAAATTGATATATGTTGTGCGTATGTATTATAAAGTTAAACTATGTGTTTTGCTTATGTTGTTAATGTATGTTGCATTAAATGCTTTGTACTATGTATGTTTGATGTTAGAAATGGGTATAGGTATTAAATGATGCATTAAACATGAAGAAATGAATAAAAATGGTTGCTTTCATGAAAGGGCCAAAACATATAGTGCTTGTGTGTGATGTGTATGGTTGATGTATTTAGTGTAATGTATGTTAAAGATCATGTAAGGTGTAGTAAGATAGTGGAGAAGATGAATATATGTTGAATTGTGGTTATGGCCAAATAGTATCATGACTTAAAATGGAATGATATGTGTGCAACACTTGAAAGAATGATGTATATAGGCTTTATGTATAATGTATGACTTAAAGTGGTGATCTAAGTAGAAAAGTCTACATTTTGTAATGTTTATGAGAAATGAAGTGTGAATGTTTTTATTATGAATTGTGTAAGCTAATGAATGCCAAAAATATGCATCAATTCAATACTTAGTGTGTGTATATGAATAAAATATGATGACTAAAGAAATAGGTTCAATTATGATGTAAAATGTTAAGTGATGGTTGGAACCGAATAATATAACTTTTCTTGGCCTATGTTTAAGGCATAATTCTAAATGTCATGATATAAAGATTAAAGACCAAATAGATTAATGTAATAATGCAATATATTTCTCATTCCTATATTTATGAAAGCTTAGTTGAATATCATGAAGGAATCATTTTTTATTAAATGATTCTTATCTTACTATGGCATAGATAATGATATAATGGAATTAAAGTAATTAGATACTAAAATTTCCCTAAAATCATTTGTTGATTAAGAATCTTAAAAATATACTAAATATAATTATGAAAGGTGAAACCAATTAAGTATGGTTAGCCACCCATATATGTGGACAACCTAGATTGTATAGGTTAACTGATCAACTAGAGAGATTACTAGCTGTTAGGGTGCTTCGGTGCTTCTTTTAGGCTTATGGCTAGCATATTTTAGCCTTCGGGCATTAATTATGATTTAAGACCTTCGAGTCAATGTCTTCAACTTTCAATTTAATGCTCTAAACTTTCGAGTCAACATCCTAGATCTTCAAATCAATGTATTAGATCTTCATGGTTAATACTAGAACCTTATGGCTAATAATTCCTTATATCTAGCTTGGATATGTGTCTTATAAATATATAGTCACATGATATATGATAATTGATTAATTGAAACCTTATAGAACTAAATGAAATGCTGATGAGATCTATTACTTGATAATAATTTTGTATTATAAATAAATTGACTCTTATGAGATATGAAATGCTGAATGACCATAATGATGCTACTATTATGTTTTATATGTTCCTTATTGGAATTTTATAAATAGGCATGTGCTTATATGAATAAAAGTTTCTTACGATATGTGAATGATGTATAGTAGATTACATTTATGTGTGATGGTATGTGCTTAAGTGATGTATATCAAATTGAATTCACCACTAAGCTTTATGCTTAGTGTATCATTGTTTTTATGGTGCACAAGTAATGAAATAGATATAAAGTTTGAGGCCTCATCAGTAGTGTTGATCAAGATACAACTTCCATTTTGGTATTTGGATTTTCCTTTATATTAATTATGGGATGTTAAGTATCTCAAAGCACTCATATGTAGTACAAAGGGGAATTGGGCCTAGACACAGCTGAAATGTTTTGTATATTATTGTAACTCATTGAGACAAGATTGTAAACTTATTAATGAATGTTTTAAATGGTTTTGAACTTATATGATATCTTTTGCTTTCATTGGAATGATGTTTTGTGATGCTATATAGATAGAGTGATTAGGAGGATCGCGAAGTTGTATGATGCTTTAAGATGATATAGAATTGTTGTTTTTATGTAGGTTACTATTTAGGATAATGCCAATATAGCTGTTATATTGCCAAAATTTTAGCTAGAGGACCCCAATAGTATACCTCGGAAATTGTTTTTCTTAAACCCGTATTTTTATAATAGTGCGTGGAAAGTTAGTTTAAATCTCAAATAATAACATTTTAATTTACATGGGTTTTTATATGTTTACATCAGATATCAATTTGTTTGTCACTCCTTATTTGGGTTCAATTATTAGATTGGGTAAGGGGTATCATATTTTATGGTATTAGAGCCATAGTTTGGCATTCGTTGGTCCATATGAGTGCTTAGAGCTTAAGATTATACATCTCATAATTAAAGACTACTGGAGCTTATATCTATTCCTTTTTCTTGTAGACTAACTACGTGCAAAAATATACCACTAGGTAAAGAGGAGGCTGAGAACTATGCTTCGACTATTATGGGTCAATAAGTCAATAGGGTCAAGACCATCTCTTCTATTAATGCTATGTGAGTAGCTCGGGGACTACCAGATCAACCTGCTTAGTTAGAGCAGATGATAGAGGTAGTTAGGCAGGCAACTATTGTTATGGTTGCTATTACTACTACTATTGCTAATGTTCATCTTGTCCCACCTTCATTAGTTCAGCCAAAACCTCAAGCTCACTAAGGAAGAATGGAGCTGAGGATTTCAAGGGCGAAGAATTTAAAGGATCTTACAGAGCAGAATACTAGCTTAATCAAACCATAAGGATTATACAGTAGCTGAGGTGTACTCTTTATGAATATGTGGCTTGTCCTATTTCCTTATTGGTGGATAAAGCCTTTAAATGGTGAGAGACTATAACTGAGGATTTGACATTAGAGTTTTTCCTTTAAGAGATTAAGAACAAGTACATAACTAAGCATTACCTAGATTAAAAGAGGTAAAGTTTATATAATTAAGATAAAGGTAGAGATTTGTATCAAAATATGAGAAAGAATTCACAAGACTGCGCCGGTATTCCAAGAAAGTGGTTACTACTAGAGAGGACCAATGTAAGTGATTCAAGAAAGGGCTTAATCTTGAGATCATGCTTCAAATAGCTCCTATGAAGATAACAGTCTTTTTAGCCTTGGTTGCAATAAGTCACACAGTAGAATTGGTTCATAAGTCGAAAGAAAAGAGAGACAATTTCTAAAGGAAAAAGGTTCTTTAGGTAGGGGTAAGGTAGTTTAGCATCAAAAGTAGATAAGAAGTAGAAGGGGGATCAGTCCAAGTCATAGTAACAGAAACAAAGATAATCTTAAAGAGCAGGTCAAGGTTTTCAATTAAGGAACAGACAGTAGAATCAAGCTGCGAGTGCACTAACTGCTAAAATTAAATTTATTTATTATTGTAAGCTCTATCACAAGCGATATGTAGGGGTCTATTGGAATACCATTTTAGGTGCATGTTATGGTTATGGTTTTACAAACCACTATCAGAATGATTGTCCCGTCAAGCCTATTATAGGTACTTAGTATTAAGCTTTTTCTCTAACTACTATTTAAAGGTAGAGAGGTGACAAAGGAGATAGATAGCTTAGATCAATGGGTTATCAGAGGCCTAGATCTGAGATAGTAGAGAGGTTAGAGCCTACTACTCCTACACGTCAGTATGCCATCATGGAAGGGAAGATGCTAATTCTCTAGTTGTGATTATGGGTATATTCTACCTCTTTGATCTTCTTATTTTATCTATATTTTATCTGAGTTCTACACATTCCTATATATACACTGCAAGGGCACGGGATAAGGGGTTAGAGTCAAAATAGTTACATATAGATATATGGTTAGCAACCCCATAGGGTAACATGTTTTAGTTAAATAATTATATAAGGAATGTCCCTTGAAAGACTAAGGACATGAGTTCTCAGCTGATCTTATTAAGTTACCCTTTGCTAAGTTTAATTTAACCTTATGTATATACTAGTTATTTAAACATTATACGATGGTGGACTACCAGAAGAAAATGATTTTTGTATAGATAGCAGATGGGTTAGAAATCATAGTTTTGGGTGAGAGATAAGATTTTGTGAAGAATGTTATATCAATAGTCATGGCACAACAAAATGAGAATAAAGGGTTGTCAAGCCTTTCTTGCTATGTGTATGATAACCAAAGGGAAGATTTGGACTTGAATCAGATACCAATAATGTTTGAGTTCATAGATGTTTTTCCAAAAGCGTTGCCAAGTTTACTGCTAGTAAAAGAGCTTGAGTTTGGAATAATAGTTCTACCTAGTGCGACACCAGTGTCTATAGCTCCTTACTAGATGGCACTTATAGAGCTTAGAGAATTGAAGTATAGCTACAAGAACTAGTCAATAAAGGGTTCATAATATCAAATGTCTCACATGGGGAGCATCGATATTATTTATGAAGAAAAAAGATGGTTTTTTAAGATTATGTGTGGATTATCAATAGCTTAACAAAGTGTTAGTCAAGAACAAGCATTCTTTGCCAATGATAAATGATTTGTTTGATCAACTTAGAGGAGCTAGTGTATTCTTTAATATCAATTTAATATTGAGATACTACTAGTTGAGGGTTAAAGAGGTAGATGTACCAAAGACAGTATTCGAAACTAGATATAGACATTATGAGTTTTTGGTGATGTCGTTTAGGCTTACCAATGCTCCTGGAACATTTAAGAATTTGATGAATCAAGTCTTTTAACCCTACCTTAATCATTTTTTAGTGGTGTTCATTGATGACATTCTAGTATTTTCTGAAGATCGGGATGATCATGAATAATATCTAAGCGTTGTTTTGCAAACTTTGAGGGAAGTGAAGATGTATGCTAAGCTAAGCAAGTGTAAGTTCTGGTTGTATGAGGTATCATTTTTAGGTCATATAGCATCGACTGAAGGTATTCATGTTTTTCTTAGTAAGACTAAGGCTATGATGGAGTGGAAGCCACCCACAAACATAACTAAGGTTATGAGTTTCTTAGGGCTGGCTAGTTACTATAGGTGATTCGTTAAGGGGTTTTCTTTGATTGCTACACTAATGACTCATTTGTTGAGGAAAGATGTCAAGTTTGTCTGGGATGATAAATTTCAAGAGAGTTTTGACAAGCTGGAGGTTATATTGATAGAAGCCCCAATTCTCATATAACCAATGTTAGGGAAAGGTTTCACCATCTATAATAATGCTTCCTTGAATGGGTTAGAATGTATTTTGATTCAAGATGGCAAAGTTATTACTTATACTTCTAAGTAATTGAAGCCACATGAAAAGAACTACCCTATTCATGACCTTGAGTTGGTAGCTATAGTTTTTGCTTTAAAGATTTAAATATAGTATCTCTTTAGAGAGAAAAGTTATGTCTACATTGATAACAAGAGTTTGAACTATCTTCCTTCATGAAAAAAGTTAAACTTGAGGTAGGGAAGATGGGATGGAATTGATTAAGAATTATGATTTCCTGATTGATTATCGTTGTAAGATAACAAATTTTGTAGTGGATGCTCTCAATAGAAAGTTCATGTCAACTATAAGGGCCATGAATGTCAGCTTAAAGCTTATGGTTAATGGTGCTTTTTTAGCTAAGATGCAAGAGAGGCCCAGTCTATTGCAGCAAATGAAGGACTCATAGAAGGATAATCATAGATTAGTAAGTGTGATGAGTGTTATCCAAGAGGGAAAGCCTACTGAGTATGAGATCAAGGATGATGGTCATTTGTACTACCATGATAGGATATGTTTTTAAATGTAAAGGATTTAAGGAAGCAGATTTTGCGAGAAGCCCATAATGCTCCTTATGCCATGCATCCTAGTAGCACAAAGATGTATTAGGATTTAAAAAGGTCTTATTGGTGGCTAGACATTAAGAGGGATGTATCTAAGTTTGTGACTAAGTGCTTTACTTGTCAGCAAGTGAAGGCTAAACACTAGGTTCCGTCTGGATTGCTCCATCCAATAGCAATTCTAAAATAAAATTGTGATAAA
>CANXYI011913746.1:0-10001 GCA_948208565.1 Hura crepitans | reverse complement strand
GAATATGATTATTGATCATGTAAAGTGTATAGTTAAAGAGAAATGCAATAAGAATGAGTGTAGGGCATAATAATGCTAAAAAAACCATGTGATTTAAATTATGAATTAAAAGTTATAAATGTAAGACATATGTTATTAGGTAGTGAATTTCATAATTTTCTCTTCTTGCTTATATGGATAATTTATGTATGTTAATAGATATACATGCCATCGAGACCTTAAAAGTGTGATATATGGTGTATGGCATGTCTATTAGTTTGTAAAATTAAGTTGCATAAAGAATTGCATGCTTATATGCTAAATTAGATTAACACATAAATTGAATTAAGCAAAAAAATAAATTGGTTTAATTTCCTAAATTGGTCATGGGTTAAACTATGACATTGAAAAATGAATTTAAGCTATGTAATTGATATAAAAATAAAATAAACTAGGTAATAGCCCATAAAAGTATGACAACCTAGGTTGGATAGGTTGATCGGTCAATTAGGGATAAATAGTAGCTACTAGGGTGGTTTTGGTGCCTATAAGTTAGTACAGTAACAATAAGGACTACCCGAGCCACTATACATATGGTAGCCTAGTATAGTAGCCGTAAGGACTACTTGAGTCACTGTACATATGGCCGGCTAGTACAACAATCGTAAGGACATTCCGAGTCACTATACATATGGTAGGCTAGTATAATAACTGTAAGGACTACTTGAGCCACTACACATATGGTTAATGTGTATAGACGTCATAATTTTTGTAAGGCCATTGTACCATGCTAGTGCAGCCATTGATAAAGTTTAAGGTGACCATTGCATATATATTAATTATGTACAGATGTCGTAAGGTCCATAAGGCCATTGTACTATGTGGGTGTAGCCACTGATAAGGTTTAAGTAGGCCACTACACACCTATTGAAGTGCAGCCATAGTAAGGTCCAAAATGTGGACAACTGTACATTTCATGAAACTTATATGGTTGAGATGCCGATGTCTAGTTTTAAGAGTTGTCTACTAGTAATGGGCAACTATATAATGCTAAATGTATAACTAAATAAAAGGTGATCAATAAACTATAATAAGTGATCAGGAAATAATATTAATGATATATATGTTGATGATAGATGATCTTGCAATATGATATAGATGTATGTTCATAGAGATGTTAAGTACATTGCTTATATAGATTAAGAACTATTAGTGTATATAAGGAAAAAAATGAAATTCTAAAGGTGCTAGTTAATTGTAAATATAAAATAACTAATGTATATTAAGATTGAAGTTCAGTTTTGGATGTGCCTGAATCATGAGAATTTCATACTAAATGAATAAACACGCATGATGAAAGGATGTATATAACTATACATGATACCTTAACTATTAGACAACATAAGACATAGTTGAATCACATAATAAGAAGTATAAGATATATGTATAAGTTGTAAATAAGAGAAAGGTTATAGGTACGTATATAAAATGACATTTCATGTTTGATTAATATGCCTTATTACATTAAGGTTTTGCAACTATTGTTTGATCTTTATGGTATATAAGAACATATAAATGATATTTGCTCTTTTAAAATATGCTTGTCTTTGGCTTTATAATACCATATAATGTATTAGATAATAGAAATGGAAAATACTTGCTTGTGACATGAGATATAGCTTGTTAAACATGGATATACCACTAAGTAATATTGTTTAGTGCATTTTGGTTGTTTTAAGACACGTAGGTTAGGGTATCAAAGTGTTGTAAAATAAGATTTTGAGCTTTTGTAGCTGGGGAGTTATGAAGTCAAGAGCAAAGGAAAAGTCATGGCTATAGATATATTTTAATGTACTTCTAAATTTTTTTTTAGTTTGTATATATGAACAAAAGCTCTTAAGCCGTATAAGCTATTTATCTATTTTGTAACTTATTAAGTACAGTTATGTAAAGTTATAAAGAAGTGATTACTAGTATGATGATAGGGATATGAGAAGTATGATTAAGAGTGTGATAATAATGTATAGCTTGTGCTTGCTTATGATATGTGTGGAATTGTATAAAGTATGATAATTTATTGATTGAGATAGGGATGATTGATTATGTGATGTAGTTGGATGGTATAAGTGTAGAAGTGTTACTTTTTTTAGGTTCTTATTTAGGCTAGTGTCACCGTACAACTATTAAACTACCAAATTTTTGACACCAAGACCCTAAATAGCTAGACTATTTGTATAGCTTCTATATGTGTAAGTAATGAAGTTTTATATTTTAGGAGATAAAAGAAAAAGTTTTAAGTAAACCAGATTTAAGGTTGGTAGATTGTGGTTTTAAGACATTTCATCAAGTTCAAGGAGCAGAATGGGTAAGAGGTGTCACATTTGGTGGTATCAGAACCTTATTTAGGCATTCTTTAAAGTGGGAATAATATAAGGGTCATATAAGTGCAGAAGGATAAAAGGTTATGCAAAAGCATAAGAGTATGATTACAAGTATAGATAAGTTGTTTTCTTGTATAAGAAGGGACAAGGGTAAAGTTAGTTCTATAACCTCAAAATGAAGTATAGCAAAGAGATGAAGTCATTATGACATAATTAAGTTAAAGTTGTGATGGATTATTGATCAATACATACATGAGGGGTATATTAGGATAAGAATACAATGCAAAAGGAGTAATATCAAAATAAATAGAAGTTCTTTAATGATATAGAGTTAAAGAATATGTTCCAAGTCATTAGAGAAGGTATAAAAGTAAGTGTGAGTGAACTTAGTGTATAGAAGGAGTAAACAAGAAAAAAGAGAGTAAGTACTCCTAGTGTACCTTTCAATTTCCTTGAGATTAAGGGCCATTTGGTATTTATGCATGAGACATCAGGTTGAGTTATGTATCATATCATTTAAGCATTATCATAAAAGCATACATGATCATATTACATTATTATCATCATTCACATAATCATATATGTATAATCACAACATTTACATAATATATGCCTTTTTGCCCTAATCAAGTGTGAAATTCACAAGGTACATGTATATAAGTGAACAACATAAGAAAGGTTTGAGGTATTCAGGATAAAGGTTATGATGATTAAAGATGGAATAAGAGAAAAGAGGAGAGAGAATTCACATAAATAGATTTAGCTAGTTATATAATGGTAATCATGATAAATAGTTATTATGACAATCACATAAATGGAAGGTTAGTTATTAAGAATCTATAGATTAGAGTGGCATAGCATAAGCATAATGATCTTTCCATGTGATATAAGATCCAATAATTAGGAATAGATGTATTATATGAATAGTATAAGCACGAAGATTTTAAGAGCTAAGAGTACAAGTATTATGGACTCATATAAGATACCTAAGAGGGGAAGTAATGAAAGTATTAACAGTTAAGTTGATAAATGACTAAAAGAGAGAGGCTTGATTGATAGATAATATGGAGATAGAAAAGGTTATGCTATATTGAATAAAGCAACGAGAAAGTTCATATAGAAGCATGAAAATGGGATAAATAGAGCAAACATATAAATTGGTGTGAGGGCGTATGAATTGGACCATGGAAATTTTGTAGACGAAATTCTTTTAAGAGGGGAAAAAATGTAATATCTCAAAAATTTAAAGTTTTATGAATAGTGCTTCCTAAAGCGTGAATAGTGTCCCTAATGGTCGGGACACTAAATGGACTAAGTGAAAGGATAAAATAATTAGAACTCATGGTTGAAATTCAAATTGAAAACGAGATCATTAAGTTGCTTAAAAATATAAATAGGAAGTTTTTATGGCAATCTAATTTATTTTAAGTTGAACCATTATTTTTGTGATTTTGGTCAGATGGATAAAAAAATCCCATAACATGATATTCAAGTATTCTAAGGGATTTTATGGAACTAGAATTTTAAATTTTGGAGATTAATAAAAGTTTGTAAAATTAAATAAGGATTAATAAGGGAAGAAAAACAAGGGTAAAAATTAAAACAAATTAAAGAGGATAGATCAAAGGATTTTTTTATCAAGATGTTTTTATTTATTTCCTCTAATATATGTAGCAGTAAGAAAAAAAAGGGAAGAAACAAAAAAAAGGGGCTCTCTTTTCCACTCTCCACTATTTCTCACTCACTTTCTTATTAGAGACTTAACAACATTTGGTAAGCATCTTTAGAACCTCATCTCTTTGCCATGACTTTTCACTCTTTGTTTAGCCTTTCAACGGTGTTAAGAAGGGGAAAATAATAGAAATGGTCACATTTCATTCTATTTCTAGCCATCTCACAGTGAATTCTAGCAACAATGAAGCTACTATTATCTTTTTGACCTCTAAACACAAAATCCGACCATAATATGCATTGAAAAAGTCTTGCTCTTTTAGTCTCTGGTGCTTTTTTGACCACTCTAGTTACATTTTGGACTCTTGAGTGATATTTTTGGGTTCCTTGCTTCATCTACTACATGCTAGTGCCTTTCTACCATCTCAAGTGATAATTTTGTTAGCACTAATAGATTTAGAATTGCCTTTTTATGTCCTTTGAAGTTTTATCTTTTTCTAGGGTGTTTGTACTATAACAAATAATGGTATAAAATTAAAAGGTCTATGTATTATGATAGAGAAAGTAGTAATGTTGCAAATATAAGGGTACAATAGTTCAGTGAGGCAGTTTAAGTTGATGATGGCTAAGAGAAAGAAATGTTTCACAAGATAAAGTAGCAACATATAGTTCTTTGAAGAGTAAGGAAGAGAAAAGTGAGAATTATACACTCTGATTCGAGGAGGATCCTTTAGTTGAGTCCATTTTTAATCTCTAACTAGCATAACAAGCTTTTGAATGTGAAGTAAAGGTTTTATAGTGGTAAGATGTATAAGAATAGGTTAATATTAAAAGAAGGTGATTTTGAATTGAAAATCTAGCCATATATGATGACCAAAATATAAATCTGATAGCAGATAAACAAGTTTTTTATTCTTTAATTTTTTTATTGATTTCTAATAGTTGAACTACTTAATTGGTCAAAAAAGCACTGGAAATAAATTATGGCAAATGTTATAATATTTTGGATATATTAGTGCTCATTTTAGGTTAGAGTATAATTCTTAGGTATTATAGGTGAATGAAAGAAGAAAGGGAAATAGAAAAGGAAAAGGGAATATGAAGTATTTGATAGAACTAAGAGGTTTTTGAGCTTAAAATTAAGTATGTCTAAGTTTAATATTGTGAAAGCTTTTTTTCTTCATGTAAGCTCATTAAAAGTGCATGTAAATGAGAATAATTGAGTGTTATATTGGAAATATGTTATGTTAATGGGTAAATGTGTGATTCTCACTACTAAGCATATTTGAGTTAAAGAGAAAATGCATGGCATATTACGTATTTGTTTAAAGCTTTAAAATTTGATACTTGAATAGGTGAAAGAGTAATCATAGTGTATGTACATTTTTATTTTTGTGATATATGTATAACTTACCCAAATTATTGTATGGAAATGGATTACTGTAATATTGATTTTGAGAAACCATATGCTGTTAGAAGTATGCCCTAGAGCTCATGTAATAGGGTTATATTCATGTATTTAAATCTTGTGAATTTAAACAATAAGTCTTTTCTCTTTATATCATGATACTTTTATATATATTACCTTAATTGTTTGCAATGTCTTAAACCATGTTATAAAGTCCCTATTATAAAATCATAGTGTAGAGAAAATAATAGAGTGTTCATAATGTGAGGTTTTTTTTGTATTTAAATGTGATATACCTAAATATCCTTAATCATATTATTAACAAGATAGGACATCATTAATACAGATATATCAACACATGTTATACTTTTTTATTAGATCAAGTAGCAGTTCTTACAAGCTATAAGCATAGAGGTGTTTAGAGTTAACATGTGGTTGCTTACTTGGGAAGTGAGTACATTAGAGAGCCACTATGAGATCTTCACATGGATACTTAATCTAAGTCAGTGAAAGTATCTCATCATTTTAGTCTTGTAAGTATCCTTAAACTTGAGATCACTAACTATCTTAAATATTGAGTGACATGCTTTGATTCCAAAACTTTTACTTTGAACAAGAAGTATTCATAGTGAGGTGCTTGAGTATGCCATGAAACATTTAAAGATAGGGTAGTAATCAATAAAGGATTCATCAGCCTAGATTACAGTAGGGAGTTTATCTCATAGTTCTAATGAGTAACCTATATTAAAAAATCTTTGGCCAGAGCATAGTGCCATGTGTGAATGGGATTCATAAGGGCATTTTGCAAATAAGGGTGAAATTAATTAGAATAATATGTCTAGGGCTCAATTAGACAAACTCAGTTAAGCTATGAGTTACCATAAGTCCATACACAAAATTGGATGAGGTAAAAAATGGTGACAAGAGTCCATTGCACTATAACTATATATGGAAGGGTTAAGTCAAACCACTTGACTTTCTAGTACTTGGGTAGTCATGATGCATATCTAAATGACTCTTTTAACTTGTACATACGTAATATATCAATTGGTGAATTGATATTGCTTCAATCAGATTGAATCTATATAGTCCTAATTGGATTAGGATTCTAGTTATTCTGTAAACCCATAGGGTCACACACATAAAAGGAGTTCTAGAAAGATTCAATGAGATTGAATGCTCTAGTGATATGACATATCATTAGAAGATCAATTAAGATTAAGAAAAGCAAATGGGATTAGGGCCTACTTGCAAAAAATGTAGTCTAGAAATTAAGGTTTCTGGACTTAGGCCTTGTTGAATCCAAATTTTAATTATTCTTACTTTTGAATTTTATGATCTTTTAAAAGGTTTAAAAGGCCTTAAATAAGAGTAATTATTAATCTAAAATTGTACCTAGGAGTGCCTTATAGGATTAATGAAAGTGGGGCCAAAGCAGTATACACATAAGCCCACTTAAGGGCATATACGCATAGGACTAAATAAGGCCCAATTGGTGGGTCCATTCTAGTTCAACTTAGGGTAGATTTTAAGTGTCAAAATCTAACCTATTAAAGGTTGATTTAAAGTATAAATAACCCTTATAGTAGAAGATATCATATGCATACATTATATTACAGAAAATGGAACATAGAATAATTAAAACAAATATAATTTCTTCTTCTTCCTTCATCCTTTTAAAATTCTTACTAGCACTTGGAATTTCAATATGACACCCCTTACACGATGTGTAACACCCCTTAATATGCACATAAATGCATTATCAAACTCATATCATGATAACTCTTTTAGAAACTTGATTAAATCATTTTGAACAAAATGTTTACTTTATAAAAATACGGGTGTATAAAAACTTTTCAAAAACTCATTACTTTCCACATTTGGTAAACCTCATGTCAAAAATTTGGCAGCATAACTATTGTACTGTAACACTATCCAAATATGAATAGTAACCTACAATATAAAAAGCACTTCTATAAACATTTCCACATCTTTTCACATCTCCTGTGATCATTCTAATCACCCCAAATCAATGAGAAACATAAAACCACAATTCACACCATTTTTTGAAACATGCAATCAACATAGCTTAAAATCAACTTTTAAATAAGTTAGAGACTTATGAAATCAAAAAATTGATATTTACATCTAGCTTAGGCCCACATTCCTAAAATTTACATCATATGAGGGCTTTCTATTGATACATAAAAAATTTAGATATAAACATATAAGATATATCAAAAGGATATTCTTTCTTTTGATAACTTAATGATCCGAGGCATAGCCCGGGTCATTCTCGACCTAAAAATTTTTTATTGCACAAATGGGTGGCTTACAATCCGAACTGAATTATTGGTTCTGCTAAATTTTAAAATTTTCCCTTTTTCATTAATTTAAAGCCCCTCAAAATTTCATGACTAGTGCTATTACCTCAGTTAATGTGCAAGTGACTCGACAGCCTAAGCACACTTTTTAGACTTAGTGGCCCAGTTCATGGAGCCTTGAAACATGAGCATTATAGAATTACTTACACATAAAAAGCTACTCTTTTGGCACCCTTTAACCCACACCTTTATTTCCTTGAATTTTTTTGCACTTTAAGGGCTTCTAACCCTTTCACAAATCAATTTTTAACACATTAAAATGATTTTTGGTGGCAATAGACAAAGAAAAAGCCTACAAAAAGTGGATGAAAATTATGGCTTTTGCTAGAAATGCTATTGGGTAGCAAAGGGAAGTAAGAAATGAGAAATAAGGTACGGTGGGTGGATATGGCCAAGTGCCACTTAGGTGCCACCTTAGGCCTTTTACAGTAGCTAAGGTGGCCTAGGCAGGGCCTACATGCCACCCGAACAACTTGAAAAAGCTTAATTTCGGTAGAAACTTTGGGGAACTATTAAAAATCACTCGAACCTCTAAAAATCAATGCATTTTTTCAAAAAATCCTTGATCAGTCCCATTTAAAGGCTCATAAAATTGCACAGCCAAATTCCACTGACACGATAATTAACCAATTACCTCGATTTATGTGCAAACCTTTAAAATTTAGAAAATTTGGAAACGACCTCAAAATTCAAAAACTCTTTCACCAATGGACTCAAGGTAATTTTTAACCTTTAGGGTATGGCATTTTTAGGTCTGTCCAGGCACATCTTGGGTCATTTCCGGCTCGACTCCATCTAAGCCTACAGCCCACCAGATTACAACCTAAAATAATTTATTGGTTCTGCTAAATCTATAAATTAATTCAATTTCATCATTTTATTGTCCCTCAAAGTTTCATGACTAGTATCCCTACCTCAAGCCTTATGCAGGTGACTCGGCACTCTGAGAACACTTTTTGTCCCTAGTGGTACTATTCATGGAGCCTCGACTTACAGGCACTACAATTCTCCCCTCTTAAGAAATTTCATCCTCAAAATTACCTGGAGTGAAAAGGTGCGGATACTGAGCCATCATCTGCTCTTCAGGCTTTTAAGAGGCTTTTTCTACATTGTGATGTCTCTAGAGGACTTTAACCAAAGGAATGGCTTTATTCCTCAATTTTTTCACTTCTCTAGCCAATATCTGTATAGGTTTTTCTTTGTAGCTCAAGTCTGGCTATATTTCCACATCTATTATTAGGACTATATGGGAGGGATTTGATCTATATAGCCTTAACATTGAGATGTGAAATACATCATAAATCTGTGACAGTTCAGATGGCAAAGCTAGCCTATATGTTAGAGGTCCCACTCTCTCTATGATATCATATGGGCTAATGAATCTAGGGCTAAACTTCCCCTTTTTTCTAAATCTGAGGACCTTCTTCCATGGGGACACCTTTAAGAACACTTTCTCACTTACATCATACTCAATATCCCTTTGCTTTAAATTAACTTAGGATTTTTGCCTATTAGCTATAGCTTTCAATCCCTCTTTGATCACTTTAACCTTTTCCTTAGCCCCCCTAATTATATCAACCCATGATACCTTGTTTTCCCCAATCTCACTCTAACACAAAGGAGTTCTACATTTCTTGCCATACAATGCTTCATATGGGGTCATGCCCAAACTAGTCTGATAGCTGTTGTTATAGGCAAACTTAGGTAAAGACAAATATTGATCCTAGTTGCCTTTAAATTCAATGGCACAATTGCGTAACATATCCTCAAGCACTTGTATCACCCTCTTTGACTATCTATCCGTCTAAGGGTAGAAGGTTATACTATAGGTCAATCTAGTGCCTAAGGCTTCATGCCACTTTTTCCAAAACCTGGAAGTGAATCGGGCATCTCTATCAGAAATGATTGCCATAGGTACACTATGAAGTCTAAATATCTCATCAATATACAATTTAGCCAACTTTTTTAGTGAGTAGTCCATTCTAACATAGATAAAGTTAGTTGTCTTGGTCAATCTATCAACAAACGCCTATACAACATCACATTTGCCTCTAGTCATAGGCAATCCCATTACAAAACCCACTATTACTTCTTCCTACTTCCATTTTGATGTTACTACAGGATGCTGCCATCTAGAAGGAACTTGATGCTTAGCCTTTAGTTGCTTACATGTCAGAC
>CANXYI011913644.1:0-11259 GCA_948208565.1 Hura crepitans | reverse complement strand
ATGTACATGACATGCTTAGACATAATGTGACTATAAATGCATATGGATATATAATGGATACATGTCACACTAATACTAGGTAAGATGGTACAAGGTGAATAAAGTCTATATGATAGATAATAATTATAGTATGGCAAGTGTATGCATAGGTATGTTAGTGAGGTCTGCTAGTTATTCTTGTTAACATGATACAAGGTGGATGGTTAATGCATGTATGGATGAATAATGCATGACTAAGCCTAAATAGTATGCATGAAAAAGTGAAGTTATGGGATAGTGTTATACATATATATAAGATGGTTCATGATACGAGACACATGTTTGTGCATGTACAACTTATGAAAACAGCATGTCATATGTATGGGGGGCTTATATAACATATATGTGTAAGGTAATGATGCATGAATAATTATTTCTAAGGTAAGGTGACTTGATGTAAATTTTTTAAGGATGATGCAAGCTATTTCTACAAAGTACATATATTACAATGTATGTATGTTTGTTGTGCATAGACAGGTGAATCTTCTAAGGATGGATGCTTGTTATACCTCACATTAGGTAAAGTAGTGTATTAGGATGGTTGGGATGAGCATATATGTCGAAGATTTTATGATGAATGATGCATCCTCATTATAGTTAGGAACTAGACCTATATACAACACATATTAGGGCACTTAAAAGGTTCCTTATATAAGATAAACGTACTTATATAAGGATATATATGATTTCAAGTATATATGATGAAGATATATGTAAGGGTGTATGTATGATTCTAGATACATATAGGGATGCATGTGGGCTCTTAGGCATATGAAGAAGATGCTTATAAAGATGTACGCATGGTTTTATATGGATGCATGTGAAGATGTATGCATAGTTCTAGATATGTAAGATACATATAAAGGTCTATGTTATGTGAATGGTTATGAGGTACATGTTATAATGTGTATGCATGAAGCTTATAAGAATATGAGATATATATGAGAGGTACTTATACTCTAGATGTTATGATGTCTATGTTATGTATGCTTATATGGATAACTAATGTATCAGTGAGGTTAAAAGGTCCTAATATGGGGATGATCCTAAGGAATGACATGTGCTAGTATGAGATATACCTTTATGAAGTGTGTTTACAATATATTCAACCTAGGGTGTTACATAAATGCTTGTATGGATTAGTGATGCATGACTGCCTAAGTAGTATAAATGGGGTAGTGTTGTACATATGCAACATATGTTTAATTGATACATGAATGAGAGATTATAACTTTAGTGTATGTATATGACTTCTATAATGCTTGATTTGTAGAGATGCCTAATGTTATGCATGATTCCTATCGATGCATGATATGTGTCCTTCATATTTTATGTATGAATGATGTTTTTGGATACAAATATGATATATGCTTATGTGTGGATGCATGGTATGGATAGTTCATATATGAACGAGGCCACAAGATACATGAGTAAGAGTTTAATGAACTTTTACAAGAAAACAACCTTTGATGCATGGTTAGCATGTCATGTGATAGTGTGAAGTGTACTTAAGTTTACATGAAATTTGTTTACAACACATAAGTACTAGGATGGAAATTTAAAAGTTTATGAGATACATATTGCCTATAAGGTAAGAAAGATACAAAGTTTATGTCATGTAGTAGATACAATATAATGTTATGCATGTGTACATAAAAACTAAAGGATACATGTTAAGTGTGCAATGACAAATATAAGCAATAAGCTTTCTAACCTTATTACTCTTGCACACATGGTCTTAGCAATTCTTCCTAGGTGGACTTACCAAAGCATCAACAGGGGATGCATAGGTTTGATTATGGGACTAATTAGGCCCAATAACCCTTATATTTAAAGCGCATGCAAAAGTAATGGCCTATAACATTTAAGTCTTGTTTGAGGTGAAATTAGGCTAGGTGCATTCCAGATAAAAGGTATAATAATCTTAGCCTTACTTCAAATAAGGTTAAATGTAATAGGCCCATATAGCAATCATAAGGTGCAAACACTTAGAATCATACAATCTAGGGGAAATTGCTAAGTTTAACTATATGGGCATTATGGTTTGGTTTACAAAGGTTTATGTCTCCCATATGTAGGGGCCCCTCCTAACGGGCTTTCTCAATAAAGGATAACATCGATCGATTAGTTCACTATTTGATATACTCGAAGGTATGAGTCTTATGAGTGATGGATATGCTAGTAATTCCTTATTCTTGAATGAAAATGGGTTCATGGTTCACAACACAATATAGGGTAAGAGGGATAAAGTTTATATAAGATGAAATGCATGGGACTGATAAAAATTGGAATATTAGAAGGCATATTATTTAAGCACTTTTAAATTAAATTCTTAGTCCCTAATGGAGTCGCCACTATAGATTTTTTATATACCAAGGATGAGGTGGTTGTGTTTGGAGTCACCACTTGACTTCACACTAGGACCATTGATCTTTTGCCTAGAAAGGTTTTGGAATCAGATCTTATTTATGCCCCAATAATATACCTTCATTTATATTATGGTTTTTATCAATCTCATATCATGCACGTAAACAAAAATGATTAATAAAACATACATATCACCTTCACATATAGGAAAAAGAGTAAATTATAGTAATTAAAATATATAATAAAGCATAACTATAATTTGAACATCCATAAATTAGGCTATTCATTGATTGTAGTTTAACCTGACAATTTAACATAATTCCATAGGAATTGGTAATAATTGCCCAATTCCCATTTGTAGGAGATTGGCCTTTATTAAAATACATTTTCATGTGACTTTTATTAAAGAAAACTAAAACCATTTTATTAGGAAAGCACCAATTAGTTAGGTAGAAAAATCATTACTGTGAAATTAGTCTTTCACATGTAAAATGAGTTAATTATGCTACCTATTATAACATAAAATAAATAAAAGGTATAAAAACCAAAATAAATAAACAATTGGTCTCGCTTTTCCATCACTTAGTACATAAAGACTATATACGCTTCTCAGGTTGGTCAGTGTGGACTTCATCTCTAGTATGATTGACCAAATGTGCACAACTCAAATAAAGCACTTAGTAATACAAATAAAGGTCTGATAGGGCCCATAACAGTGTAAAATGAGATGATGACAATATATATAGACATAATTATGGGGTACTCTTAAATAATTATTGTTAATAATATGATAATTAAAACAATCAATGATGAAAAAAAGCACATGACCAATTATAATACAATAAAGTTTGTACAGACTATATATGAAACACATATTTTCAAAACATAAGTTTATGCAGACTACACTTATCATGAAAGGGGGTCTGTGCTGATTTAACGTGAATTCTAGAATATGAGTAGCATGCAAAATAATAGAAAGAATGTTTTAGAAAATATTAAAATAGCATATTACATGCTATAACAATTAATATAGATGAAATACATATAATTGAACATTAAATAAGTCTTAAAACACAATATAGAATACATATAGAAGGCTGTTAATGAACATTGGTTCATACTTAATACAAAACACAATTACAATCTTAAAAACATGTTCATGTAGACCTTGTTTTAAAGGAAAAAGGTCTTTATGGACTAAAGTTTGATTACAGAATTTCCTTATTTCATGAACAACACAAATACGTAGAAAATCATGTACAAATATTAACCTACTCCAATAATTGACATGGGGATTACATAGAATCACCTCACATGTCAATTAATCATAGGAGATCCTCGATTAAAGAATGAAAGGAAGAAAAAGAATAAGAAGGAGGCCTCAGATCTTACTTGGATAGTAGCTCCAAGCAACATGATAAATGTTGGGTTTTTAAAGAAAATAGTATTTTAGTAAGGGTTTAGAACTAGTAGAGTGAATCTTGCATTAGAGTTTACTCCTTAAGCTCTTAGTTGGTAATTCATAGTGATTGTTGGTGATCAAATAGGTTGATGAAAGGGGTATTTATAAGGTTTTAGGGAAGTTCTCCCATTCAACTAAAAGAGTGTTATAAAAGGATTAGGAATGAGAATCCAAATAGGAATGTTAAGTTTTTAGAAGCTTTTCAGCGTATAGTCTGCGTAGACTATGGTTTAGGGTTTATAGGTCCCTGTAGACCTAGGCTTTGATTTGTCCTAGTAGACCATAGGCTGTGGGCTCTATTCCTTTAGGCTATTTTTATGTTATTCTATGTAGACCTTAAGGTAGCAAGTTTGTGCGGACTTGTACCTGAATGGTCCGTGTAACATCCCCTACCCAATTCCTGAAGGAACCTGATTAGAGATGCTACTTTCTGAAGGTCATCCATCCTGATTCTACCCTAGGTGCCATTGATTTAACACTTATGGCTTTTCTAACCTGAGAGTTCTTTATCACTGATAATTTACAATTCTTATACTGCCTATAAATGACTGTTAAAACCATTTAATTAGATAAAAACACATCATACAAAAATTTGGGCAACATAACAGCTACTTGGGTGAAAAATTAAAAATTTAAACCTACAAAATCACACTTCTATAGTCATCATTCTCAATTTCGCTAACTCTTGGACCCATTTAGTCCACTAATAACTCAGTCAGCATCACAATCATAGTAACACAACATAGGGTCTCAGACCCACACATATTAACAGCAACCACACAAACATGCATTTATATAGGTACTCACTTAGCATATCATATTGTCATAATTTGCAGAATACACACACACATTAAGGGTATGACTAATCATGACATTATCTCGGGCCCTACACCCTCTATATATGAGTGCCTAGTTCTATACATATACATGTAAACAAAAATATAACTCGAGATGGCAGATCTACTACACTGTATATGCTGAGGCTGAACTACTATTCACAACCTATACATCAAAACACCGATACGTTGAGTATAAACTCAGTGGTGAATTTAATATAATAAATGCATGTCACATACATAATCATGCCACAATCACACATTAGGTGGGTCATGTTCATATGAAAAACTAGTTACATGCAATTCTGTTAGGTTTTAGTCTATCTTATTATTTCATAACTTGTGTCTCTCTTAGTTTAATTAAATTTGCCAGGTTACATTCAACACATGCCATCAAGTTAGATATGCCACCAATTCATTTTAGCCATTATAATTATCACAATGATGTTCCATTTATCTTAATTAGGCCTGTACTAGAAAGGCTACACTTAAAGACATCGGATAGCGGGATCTAAATTGTGCAGTGGCCCATATTTTAGACCTCGATAGCTGTACCTATCTACATTTATCTAATAGCAGGGATCAACCCTATGGGATCTCTCAATATTGGAGTGGCAGATGGCAAGGATCAGTCTTGGTGGACTTTCCAACATCTGTAGGGATAGCAGGGATCAGCCCCGTAGGACCTCCTAATACCCCAAGCATTATCTCATCTTAGGTGGATAGCAGGGATTAACCTTGTGGGACCTCCTAATATCCACAGGTATAATGGATAGTAGAGGTCAACCCATATAGACCTTCCATTACCCGTGTGTGCAGGGTTCATCACAGAACCTCAGCAGCTGCACCCACCATCTCAATCTTATAGGCAATGGACTAAGAGGACTAAAACCCCTAGTAGCTACTAATTCCCTAGTTGACCGATCAACCCATCTAGTGGGTGTCTAACTGATATGCGCTTGTTTTAAGTTACCAAATTTCCTTACATAGTTATAGGTTATTCTTTCCCGATCACAATGTCATTATGATGTCCACATTGATGTGCACACTTGCACTACACACTTTTCCCTAGTTACGGGTCATTTTACAAATAAGGCACTATTCATTTAGTCATTTTCATGCTTCCATTCTCAAGCCATCATTACTAAACTACTCATTCTAAATGCTATAACATTCCATGTCAAACATCATCCAATTTCCATACATTAATATTATTATCAATGTCATTGCTTACTATCATTTTGAACTGCATTTTTGCATTTATCATAATCATGTATACTCATTCACATAGTGACATACTTTCATGCCATAAATGTCTCATTTTCATGCACCATACATTCTTAGCATACATTACCACATTTGCTGTGTACCACACATTTTTACCATACATCATTTTCTTTCCTCTTTTCCACATCATGAACATTTTCTATGTCCAATTTCTAGCTTATTCGCATTTCCTATACATGCCATACTCACATGTACATTACATGGCTACCATTTACACCATTTGCCCACTTCAAGAACACTCACATACACATGTATTTCTTCCACACAAATCATGCACATAGGCTTTAATTCATTAAGCTAACATAGTCACATAACCAATTTACATTAAGCATGCATACATACACAAGATCTATCACTTCCATAAACACTTACATGCACGCATATCATGACACACATCAATTATATTAAATCCACATACCTAGGTTGTGAGAACACCCTTATTCACCACTTTACTCCTTCAAATGACCTTCCCTCACCACTTCTTTTCCTTGACCTAAAACATACACTCATGGGGTAGCTTAGAAAAATTCCCAAAAATTCTACACAACTTCAAATGAAAATCTATTAACAATTAAAGATACGTAAAACAAAAATAAAAAGTGGGATAAAAATACTTACACTCAGAAATGGCACTATTGACCCCTTCTTAAAATCTCACTTTCTAGCCTCTCTTTGTCATTTGTATCACTTAGAGAGGCTTCAAGGGATCATGGAGGCTAAGAGCCATATAAAAATTGAGGGATTTGGGTGTGTTAGGAGAGAGCAAAAGGAAAAAAAAATGGAGGAGGGCTTTTCTTTAAGGGTGGCATTAGATTTGGTGGAGTAAGGAGGAAGATGAAGTCTTTTGCACATGTGCGACCCCCACATGTGCAAAGGGTTTTTATATTAAGAGGGTGGATGGTCCATTTTAACTCAATTTTCCTTTTAACTTCAAAAATTCAAAATAATTTTTCTAAACCTCCAAAAATCATAATTTAAGTGCCTAAAATCCTTGATAAGGCCCATTAAGGGGCCTATAAAATTTCAAGCCAAAACTCCAAAGGCAACTAGGGTTATTATTCACCTATAAAATCTAAAAATTCTAAATAAATATCAAATAACCTCATAATATTAAAATTCCTTCACCAATAAACTCATTGGAATTTTTAAGCTTCAGGGCATGGTATTTTAAGTCCATCCGTATACATCTTAGAGCTGTCCCAGCACAATGTCATTTAAGGCCATTATTCACTAGTTCTTGGTCCAAAATGATTTATTGGTTCTGCTAAAAGTTTTAATTAATTCATTTTCTGGTCCATCAAAGTTTTATGACTAGTACTCCCCTTTCGAGCTATCACAGTGGGCCCCGGTTCCTTGAGAGTCATTATTTATGCCTCAGAGGTACTATTTATAAAACTAAGAATTACAAGTGTTACAGTCCGTATAGACCTTAGTTTTAGGTTTTTTTGTCTTATTTCTTGGGCCTATTTTTGTCTATCATTATAGCCCTAAAAAGTAATGAGTCCATACCAGGGGGCCATCGCCTTTACACCTTATCAGAAGAAGTGTTGGGTTTTAGGCTTGGACTTATCGGCCCAAGCTCTTTACTACCGACACAAATTCCTATTTTTTCTCCAATTTGGGTTGAAATATAAGCTTGTTAGGTTAGGTCAGGTCAAAGTTTGAATTCATAGGAAAAATTGAAGACCTAAAATCAAGGCATCTATAATAATTAACTCTTTGTATTTATCTTAGGTCTTATACATAAGCCTATTACAACTATTGAAAATCATTATTTACTTATACATGTTTATATTCATATATATTTTTCATATCCTTATGCACCATTTAAACATTTCATATTTAATCTCAGACATGAAATATAACATTTTTATCATGTGCTATTACTATTGGCGACCAATACAATTCATATGTTGTCTTACATTTTATTTACTATTTTATTCTATTATTCTCTATACATATCTATCTAATATTAAAGTTTGATCAATAAACCTATTCTTATTAAATATTTGCATTCATAGACTCATTTCTTAATCTTATATCTCTATATCATATCCCATTTAGCTGTTAGCATATATTGTCCTTCATCTTTTATAATTAATTGTCTAATTTAAACAAATACATAATCATTTTTCTTCCATTATTACTTGTGTACATTTAATAATTATGTAACAATATACTCTGGTGTGATTTCTATTGTAATTTCTTACATTTAGAACTTTATTCAATAAATTCTTTACTTAAATATTCTTTTCGTATCATCTAAAAAAGATTTTACTCGATTAATTTTCAATGTCTATTCCATATTATTCTTTCCAATGTATGTTCAATGACTATGTTTTCTCTAACTTGCATCCTTCATGTAAATCTCCTAGCCTAATTTGACTTTTTTACTTATTCATATTCTTATCAGTTAACTATAATATGTATCTCTTTTCCTTATTCATATATATGTGTATAAGCAATTAAATTAATCCATAATAGGTAATTAGGTAATATTTATAACACACAAGAATCTCGAGGTTATGAATAGTTCTTTTTGAGATGTGAATATATTTCTCAAGGCTCGGGCCACACTAATTTGATCGGATGGAAGTATTATTTATAATATAATTATGGAAAAATTGAAATGAAATGAGGTCATTAAGAGGGTTAAAATCAATAATAAAGTTATAAGGCAATGTAAAATGAGTAGTAACCTAATTAAGGCTAAACTAATAATTTTAGCATTTTTGCTTGAATTGACCTAGGGATTTCACAATTTGGTAATCAAATATTTTAAAGAGTCCAATGGGATTAGAAATGAAAATTTTGAAAATCAAGAGAATTTGTTAAAAATTATCTAAAGAAAGAAGATTAATTTGATATTAAAATTACAAGGTTTTTGCGTATAATTTATTTGAGAATTATGGGTAATATTATGAATGGATATTTGTGACATTTGGATCTAATAGTTGATGAGAGAATTGGAAAAATAAAATTAAGGAAATAAAAAAAAGGAAAAAGAAGGGGATTTTAAGTAAGACTAGTATAGACCATAGGATCAAGTCAAGATTTAACCTTGACCATTTATCAAGGGGTTATATAAGGTCAATTTTTGGTCAAAGGAAAGAAGAGACATCAACCCGTCTTTCCCCTTGAAGTTGATAGCCATGGAAGGCTAAATACCAGGCTTTTGAGCTTTTTTTCATCTCTAAAGCCACCATTTCTCACAACAATAAATCATTATAAGTTACATTAAGACCTCCCATGCATTAGATGTTTAAATTGAAGGCTAAAAGAGAAGAATTTTAGATTTTGGTGTATGGGTGAATTGTGGCTAAAATTTTTGAAAGTGGTTTTTATTGAAGTTTAAAAATTTTTATAGGTATTTTAAGCTTTCAATTAAAGGTTTATAAAGTTAGTTTAAGTTTATGTTAAGTATATAATTTGTTATGGACTTTTAAATATGTTGGGGTTTTATGTCTATGTAGAAAAAGAGGGCAAAAGCAAGAAGAAAGGGAAAGAAAAGGAGATTTGAGGTGTTGAAGTTCATTTTGTCTCTTTTAGTATGTGTATCTAAGAATCTATAAGCTAATTTAAAGTTCAAGTATGCATGTGTAATAAATGCATGAGTATGGTATGAAATTAATGTATGTAATAAACATGTAACATAGTTAGATGATAATTGAGCATATAATAATGATAGTATGCTATATAAAAACCAAGTGTGGTGTGTGTGCAAGTGATGACCGAATGGTATACAGGAATGAATCTTGATGTTCAAATGTAATTATTTAATGTATTATAGTGAATTGGCATGAATATAATGAGGCTATATATATAAAAGTAATTAAATGGATAAAAATCATAGTTATGTGACTATATATCTAAATTAGGATTCTTAAATAAACTAACATAAGTAAAAGAAATTGATGTATATGTGAGACTCGATAACCAAAATTACCATTTAATACACACACACACACATTTATGAAAGGTGACTTGCTAATTCTAAAGGCTATAAGTAATGTTTGTGCATAATATGTATTTATGGAGCTTAAGAAAGCTATGAGTTGGATCATATGTAAGAATAGTCCTATGAACCTTTAAGAGGCATAAAAGGTATTATGATACATGATATGTAAGAGTTATGATGCATTATTAAGATGTAACCTTATAATGTCATGTTTGATGTTTGTGTTGATTAAACATGAGTATTACTTGTAATTATGTAACTTGAGCATATCTAAGGATGATAATAATATTATCCTCCCTATGGAGATAAGTTAGCTGAATGGCTTGTGAAATGAGAATGATGATTATTAACATAATAAAGAACTTTTGGGAATAAATCAATCCTTGAATCTTGATGTTAAATAATCATGTTAACTACATATATGTGTTAAGTGAATGGAATGATAAATTAATTGAATATAGCTAAAGATAATCAAATGCCCATATAAATGTAGACAACCTAGTCTATATAGATTGACCGGTCAATTAGGGAGTTTAGTAGTTGTTAAGGTACTTCAGTACTTATATATGGCCTTCTAGCCCCTGTCTATGGCTTCTGAGCCCTCGTATATGGCTTTTGAGCCCATTTTTATGCCTTTGAGCTCATTATTTTGATATGATCTTTAGGTCCCCACTATGACCTTTGTGGTCCCTAACATTACCTTAGTGGTTCCAGATTTGATTTATCCCCTACATGGCTTTTGTGGTCTATAGAGTCCCATAATCTAGAATTAGGATAAGTGTTTGTTGAATATGGGCAATTAAAAGAAATATAAATTTTTAAATGAAGATTTGTCATAATAATTAATAAATGATCATAATTGTTAAGTATGTCTCACATGATAAGACATAATTTGAATGCATAGATTAGTATTACATGTATAAACAACTTCCATTATCTATGATTCTAATTAACTTGACATAAGCTTAAATGGAGTTTCATGTATATGTATGTGGGTATGTTTAAAGTTTTATGTTCTAGGATACACCACTAAGTTATATAGCTAAGCATGATGTTTGTTGTTTTTGTGATGCGTTGGTTGAAGTTATAGATAAAGACATTTGAAGCTACCAGTTCTAGCAATTCAAGACATTTAAAGATTCTTTTTGGTATATATGAAGCTTTGTACATAATTTTAGGATGTTGTATAAAAATAACACTTATATATGTGTGTGTGTGTGTGTGTCTATATATATATATATACATATATATATATAAGGGCATTGGGCCTAGTATGTTTTATGGATGTATTTTGTAACTCTATAATATAT
>CANXYI011913538.1:0-11802 GCA_948208565.1 Hura crepitans | reverse complement strand
ATGTGATAAAAATTTTAACTATCTATTTTTGGAATATAAATATTATAAGAATATTTTTGGTTAATAAATAAACTTAAAATGAGCTACTTGGCCCATTAGTTAGACATGCACTGGATGGGTTGACCAGTCAACTTAGGGTTTTACTGCTACTAGTTGTTTGATATTTAAGTGGTAACTTTATTAGTGGTTGGAGAGGCCTACAGACTGATCTCCATTATGTCACCTAGATATTGTTGATATTTATTAGTGGCTAAAGAGGTCCATGAACTAATCTTTATTATGTCACCTAATTATTGATGATATTTACTTTTGGCTAGGGAGGCCTACGGGTTTATCTCTATTATGTCACATAGCTACTATTTACTTGTGTTTATAGAGGCTATGACTGTTCTCTATTATAGCACACATGCCGGTGCAGTGGTGTAGGTCTAGAATGGAGACCACTGCACCAATTTATTTTCCCTTTAGATTTAGTGTCTTTAAGTGTCATCTTCCCAATCGAGCTAGTGAATTAAATTAAGTAAACAAGTAGAATAATTATAAAAGATAAAATCTAAGCATAATTGGATGACTTTTTTGAGAAATTGGTGAAATACAAGAAAAAAGGCATTTTGGACATTTTAGACATATGTTATAAATAAATTGATTTATGTAAAGTATGCATGCTATAAATATTAATAATTACTCTAAATAATTTATGCGAGTCAAAAATGATATTTCAGGACTTATAAATGCCTTAGGGGTATTTTTGTAATTTTACACCAAGTTGTATAATTAAATTACATAATGAAGTAAAAACCCATTATTAAACTGCATAAATGTGTAAATAATGTAATGACGTGATTTAAATGCTTAAGTTCACCACTAAGTATCTCGTATACTCAGCGTACTTATTTTAGTGCATAGGTACTCAACAACAGAATCTTACCTTATAAAGCATGACAATAAGGGTTCAGAGGGTACTAGTGAAGGATTATAAAGTAATTATTTTAAAATTTTGGCATCTATGTTCCTAGGTGGGAATTAGGTAGAAGTATGTATTTAAGTTTTTGATTTGTAATATATATAAGTAAACATAATATGTTGATTTAAATAAAATAGTTTTATATGCTTTTCTTGTGAATGTATGTTCAGCTCTGATGTGTGATGTTGATGTGAGCTTGAGGCTATATATTTGCATGCTTTTATCTATAGCCTAAGGTTTGAGTTTGATGTGTGAATATGTTGATGTTAGGCTGAGAATAGGGGACTAGATAGGTCCAGGAGTTATAGAATGTTTATAAAAGTATTAGATAGGCTTTTTGAAAAGTTTGGGATAGAACCCGAACAGCTGTTATAATGCCAAAATTTCAAAGTTTTTAGAAATGACCAAAATTATTTGAAAGTGGCATTTTTGTATGACTGCACTTTGATAAGATATAAAACATATGGGAAGTGAATTTGGGAACAAAGTAGGTTAAGCTAATGCAAGTAAAGGGAAGTGATATGTATGATACTAGTAACCTAGGAGTGCATGCATCACCTATAGGGTCTCATAAGGGATCCATTAAGGGGTGTCACAGGTGTAACACCTCAATAGACCACTCTTAGCTGTAGGGGTAGGGGAACTAGTAGCCTACTACTGTCTGGGCCTGAATTGAGAGCCCTATCCAAACCTCTGTGTTTGTCTTTATCCTTGTCACTATGGTGGTTGGGATGTTTATCCTCCTCTTTTCCTCTTACCTGCCTCTAGGGCTGAGTTAAATTGCCCTTGAGCAATGAATCTCTTCTTCTTTTACCTCTTCCTCTTCTCATTCAACAACTCTTTCATGTCATAAGCTATGGCAACTAAAGCAGCAAACTCTTATATCTGAGAGGTGGCTATCTAGGTCCAAATCTTTATATTGAGGCCCTTCTAAAACCTCTTGTATCTCTCTTCTTCCATCAGAAAAAATTCTTTAGCATATCTACTTAGCCTTGCAAATTGTTTCTCATATCCAGATGCTATCTTTTTTCCTTGTTTTAAATCTACAAACTCCTACTTCTTCTTCTCAAAATAGGCTTTAGAAATATATCTCTTTTTGAATTCTTTTAGGAAGAAGTCCTATGTTCTCTCTTCTACAATCTTATATTCTATAATAGTCTCCCACTAATGGAAGGCTTCCTCCTACATCATTATGATGACACAAATAAAAATCTCCTCTAAGGAACACTGAAGCTACTACAGGATCCTAATAGTCCTCCCTAGCTAATACTTAGCTCTAAAGGAATCATTTACTCAGGTGCCTAAGAAGTCCTTAGCTCTCATCTTTTTAACTCTCTCTAGGTAAGTTTTCTACATCGCTTAGGACTATAGAGAAGGTGGAGCAATTACAGTAGTGGCTTATTTAAGCTGGTCTACAATTTGCTATAGAAGAGGTGGCTATGGTTTGCCTGAGCATGTACAAGAGCTAAATGAGTAGTATCACTGGGCACTAGAGTCTTTGACCTAGCAGGCTCCTAAATGGTGGGTAGAGTATGGCTTTTTACAACCTCTTCAATAGGAGGTGGAGTATGCTTGCTTATCACATATCATTACAAAAAAATAATCATCAGCCTCAAGTAGCATAGCAGTATGGAACTAAACCCCTCCTAATGTACTCATGTAAGACTCTAGGCCTAGGAACACTAAAACCCACTCTAATACCTCTTACTCGATCCACCTCTGAACTAGACAAGAGATGTCACTTCCCGATAGGTCACTGATCCTAACATTTCTCTCTCTTTATACTCGCCTAACTGCATATGTAACCTTAATTAATAAAGGTTCCTTAGCTTTAATTTATCTCAATTTAATTCTATTACATTCAATTTGATACCATACAAACTCCTAGGGGCAAAAATCCAAAATTTCAACATGTCCAATGAACACTTTTAAATCAAACACATTCACAACTCAACATATAGGATCTTTCTAATTCAGCCATTAACTCATTTGCATTAATAGTACACACATATAATTTAGAAAACACATATTACATAATATCAGATTATAGCATACATTCCACTATCAATGTTACATCACTATTTATCTCCTATACATGAATGCATCTAAAAGTTATAAAGATACAAAACCAATAACTAGATTATATACCTAAAATAAAGTTATCAATTATGTTGTTTCATTATTGAGGCTAAACTGTACGATTTATCTACTACTTATGCATAAAAAATCTGATACACTAAGCATATACTTAGGAAGTGAAATTAATGATTTATACAATTAACCTCATACAACATGCATCATGTCATACATTATGTCATACATTATGCAATTCCATGTATTATGTGTCATTATAGTGTGCATGTTAAGCATCATGCAACATGCCAACATGTCCACACTGAACATGTATCATAAATAGTCATCATGTGCAATATCCGTATATAGATATTTCAATATATTAAGTGTTTCTTTTATTTATGTCATTTAGTTATCTATATCTCATTTAATTAGTCATGTTCATTATTCAATTATTAGCCCATATCTAGAAGACTATTCTTTTAACACTAGATAATGGGATCTCACTGTGTTCGAGTGCCATATTTTAGACCTCAATGGCCGCATTCCATCATATCATATATCATTATAATTATTAAGATTGTGCAAGGGTTTAAATCTTAAAGCCTTGATAGTCGCACCCCATTTTATAAGTTGTGCATGGGTCTACATTCTAGACTTTAATGGCTGCACTCCATCATATCAAGTTTTAAAGTGTGCAGTGGCCTATCATGGACATTAGGGTAGGTGCACTTGACATTAAATCTTATAGGTTGTGCAGTGGCCCTTCAAGATCCTTAAGGCAACTACACCCATACAATATCATCAATGTATCAATATCATCTCATGGTCATCCTCCTAGATCGAACTCTCATGACACTGAAGTGTCCTAGCAACTGCTATTCCCTAATTAACCAATCAGCCTATTTAGTAGGTGTCTAACTAACATAGGCCTCAGTTCATTTCCATTAAGTCTTTCTCTTCTATTTAATGTATCAAGTTTCCATCTATTTAAAATTCTATGCATCAATCTATTATTTTCTTTTCTCTCTTTTTATTCACTTTTAAGGTCATCACATTTACTCTAAATATCTCTCTTTATGCATTCTCATATTGCCTTCTCTTTATTATATATCTTATATTCATTTTGAGTCTAATTTATCTCATTTTAGTGACCATAATTGCTTTAATCAATCAAGTTAAAGATTAAGTGTCAAAGTCATCTTAATCACATAAATAAATTTTAGTTATCTAGCATTAATCACAAATATGTCATATAACTATATCATGTTCTTATCAACCTACCTTAGCCCATTTGGTTTGGTCAACTCACATTCATTCTTGTAAGGTTCATTTTCTTCCATATAAATATTTAGAGTATATCACCCAATACAATGATAATCATGCATAATTTATTATCTAAGTTCACTTAAGTCCCTTTTATTTCATTATATATACCATTCAGCCACTTAAGGGTTCCCATAAAACCTCACATTTTCCTTTCATTTATTACACCATTTATGCTTTAATTAATCCATACATACCATTCATACTTAAAGACAATGCAAACCCTATAACACCCCTTACCCAGTCCGAACGTCGACTAGTCACCAAACACAACTAAGGTGAGCACACATAACATGCTATGCGATCTCATCACAATTATCATTAGATTGAAAACATTTCATCAAGATAATATAAACATAAAAATTTGAGTTTTCAAAAACTCTTCAAAAATAGAGTTTCATATTCAAATTTAAGAATTCTCATGCTAAAATTTCAATAGCATAATGATTGTATCGGGCACTATTCCAAAATTTAAATAGTAATCTGCATTAAGAAAAACAATGTTAAAAAGTTTCTCAATCAATTTCCCTACTCCTTGATCCTTCTTATCACTCTAAGTCAACATTTAACATCAACATAGTCTCAACCTTAGAAAGAGACATCAAACAAGCATAAAATAATTCAATACATCTAAAAAGGGTTACAAATAATATATAAATCTTAAATTATGAAATACAATTGTTTAGGCCCAAGACTAAATACATGAATCCTAAGAGTACCTTTTTATGTCTATACATCCTATAATCTAATTACATAAATCAAAAAGTACCAAAATATTATCCTTCTTTTTAATGTCTAGATGTCTTGGGGCTTGGGCTCAATTGTCCTTTCGACCTACACATTACAAACAAAATGATACACTAAGTAATTTGCTTATTAGTGAAATTGAAATAATTTATACAATATGCCATATCATTAGTAAACATAACTATTATCCTTATTTATCACTATATGTATAGTTCATAATGTGTAAACTATTATATAATCATGCATGAGCTAAGCATTGACATTAAAAATCATATAGCTCACATATAGACATAAATCATGCATTCCAAATGTAAATGTGTTAATTTCATGCATAAAGAAAAATTCTGTGATTATGCATTTCATAATGTCATTATTATGATTATTATTATTATTATTTGGCCATATGACTAAAAACACAAATCCTATGGATAACAGGGGTGGACAGTCAGTATAACCTCTATGAACTCGAAGGTCCATCTACCAATATGGATTCAAAGATCAAATATAACATGATGGCCATTATGACCATTGTTGAACCTGAAGTTTCTCTACTAATATGGATTTAAAGATTAGACATATATAGGTCTATGGGTCAAACTGAAAATGGATCCATAGACCAAAAAAATCAATTTAGCACTATAGTGCCCTAGCAGTTGCTACTATATATCTAGTTAATCAGTTAACCTAACTATCTAGGTTGATAAGTATATAGGCTATCAAACATGTTTATTTTTAGTTCCATTGACTTAAATAGCTTAAAAATAACTTTTACTTATGGTAAGGTTAACAAATGACCAAATCAAAAAATTTTGCGTGTTTATGATTTTAGTTATGATCATAAACATCATATTAATGTAATGTTGCATTCAGATATCTACATTTGCAAACATGTAGCCATATATGCTCAAATTATCGTTTCCAACTCATTTTCACCATCTCATAATCATTATCAAGTCATTGGCTATAAATGTCCCCTTTATGCCTAAATTTCAAGTGTTTCGCATTTAAGGTTCCTTATTGAGTTCATTCAACTGCTAAGCTTTTAGCATTCACTATAAGCATATCTTTACATAATATATCACATAAGAAGGTTCATAAAACCCAAATCTTGTATACAGTAGCATATAACCTCATTATTACAAACATTTTTGTGCATTCTTGTATATTAATGCCACTAAAGCTACATCATCATCATCATCATTATGTCAACCACCATACTCAACATTTCTTTCAAGTGTGTCACACACACTTAAACACCTCATAAGGCCATTCGACCATAAAGCTCCCACATACTAAAAAGGCATATTTTCCTTATTTTAACATAACATAACCATCACTCTAGGTAAAATTATCCTATTCCCTATTGTATACATAAAATAAACAAGCATAAACACTTTTTGGTCCATTAAAGCCATTCGGCCACCATGCTTGTGATACCTCATTCATATTCACTTTATATATTTAACACATATGAACATTTTCTACATTAATCTAACATACTTATGTCATAAACTATTGTAATCAAGCTCAAACATCATAATGGAACTACTTAAACCATTTGGGTAATAGACCATTTCCCATTCCATGCTAATGCCATTTATTCCTATACATTCTACACATCACACACATTATTTATGCATCATATAAACCAATTCAAGTTGTAATTTACATAATTAAACTAATTTAATACATTTATTACATAAAACTACCTCTAATTAATATAATGGATAATTATTGCATTCATGAATATTCATGAAATAAATCAATTTCACTTACCAAAATGATCACAATGTGACCCTAAAAACAACTCACACCGTTATTTTTTCTATATCCCTTATTTTGTCCATTTTCTCAACTGCTTATTACAGAATAAATTTTCAAAAATTCTTAATAAATAAAAAAAATAAAATGACAAAAAAAAGCATAAGTATGCTATTGGGCATCTAGGGAACATAAGAAAAATGTTGGGTTCCAAAAATTCTTACCCTAATTGAAAATTATTACAATTCACCTTGACTAAAACTGAGCTAAAACCTTTAATTTCTTTCAGTTTTCTAAATTTTCCTAAGCTTTAGAGGTTGTGAAGGCTCCCAAGATTGGCTTAATTAAGGAATTCAAAGCTTAAATGAATGGCTTAAAGAAGAAAAATAAAGGGGAGAGGTAGGAGGAGCCATTAGCTTTTATTGGAAAAATGAGGAGATAGGTTTGACCATTTTTAGAAAATTTTAACCCTTCATATAATTTTCTCAAAAATTTTAAATATTTTATCCATTTCTCCTTTGCCTCTTTAATTTTTCTTCCTCTTTAAAGCTCCATTTATCTTCAATTAACAATTCAAAAATTCTCTTTATTATGGCATTACAATCTTCTAAAATTTGATGCTCGAAAAATGTGAAAAATTGAGTTATTACACTATTTTTATCCTGACCTCCAAAAATTCTAATTTTAAGGCTAACAGGCTAATTAAAATTTTTGAGTATCAAGTCATATAAGTCTCATAATTTTTTGAGAAACATTTAAATTATTTTATAGTTCAGCTTTACCTTGGTCACTATTCATAAGACATTACTATAAAAACTTTATTAGAATTTTTAACTAATCAAACGACTTCTGAGTGATTTTAAACTTTGCCCAAATTTCTTTTATGATTAATATTTCATCTGGTAGCTTCAATGTCTCTTGAATCCCAAGAAAACTATTCACCTAGGGAAAGTACTATTCATAAAAGTCAAGATTTTGGAGTTGTTACATTATTCCCTTCTTAAAAGAAATATCATCCTCGACACTACCTAGTTAAAACATATAAAGATACTATTATCTCATTTAGGCTTCTCTATCAATGGGGCTTCTATCTCCCATGTTACTTCCTCTATCCCATGGAACTTCCAAAAAATCTTCACCAGTGGAATTATCTTGTTTCTCAATTCTTTAACCTCTTTAGCTAGAATTCTAATAGGTTCTTCTTCATTAGACAAATCTGGCCTAACTTTAACTTCTTTCATAAATAAGACATGTGTTAGATTAGACTTATATCTTCTAAGCATAGAGACTTAGAATACATCATGAATCTACTAAAGTTCTAATGGCAAGGCTAATCAGTAGGCTATAGGCCCCACATATTTTGTCACTTCGTATGGCCCAATAAACCTCAAACTTAGCTTTCCTTTCTTACCAAAATGTAGAATCTTCTTCCATGGTGAAACCTTCAAAAACACCTTATCTCCTATTTCAAATTCAATATCTTTCCTCTTTAGATTTGCATATGAATTATGTCTATCTAAAGCTACTTTTAATCTATCTCTAATGATCTTTACCTTCTTCTTAGCATCCTTGATTAAATATGGGCCTATGAGCTTAGTTTTACTGAGTTCAATTTAGCATAAAGGAGTCCTACACTTCTTCCCGTACAACACCATATAAGAAGCCATTCTTAAACTTTTTTTATGGCTGTTCTTATATGTAAAATCCATTAATGCCAGATATTGATCCTAGCTACCTTTAAATTTGATGCCTCAACTCCTTAAAATGTTTCAAGCACCTCATAAAGAGGCCTTATCATAAGCATAACATCATTCACATACCAAGATACAATCACTCAAGTATCAAAAAATTACCTGAATAACTCTCCCTAACTATCCGTCAGTCTATGGATAGAATGTCGTGCTAAAACATAATCGAGTACCTAAGGTATTGTGAAGTTTCTTCCAAAACCTTAAAGTGAACCATAGGTCTCAATCATATATAATTAAAGATGGCACTCAATGTAATCTAATGACCTTATCAATGTATAATTCAATAAGCTTATCCATTGAATAATCCATCTTTACTAGTATAAAATGACCCATTTTAGTAAGACAATTTACCATAACCCATATAGAATAACATTTACTCATTATCGTAGGCAACCTAACCATAAAATTCATGGTTATCTTATCCCATTTCCATTCTAAATCATTATAAGTTGTAGCAATCTCGAAGGAACTAATGTTCTTCCTTAACTTGCTGACAAAAAAGGCATTTAGTCATGAATTTGGATATATCTTTCTTTATACTAGGCCACTAATAAGACAACTTCAAATCTGGGTACATTTTTATGTTACTCGAATGTATAGCTTAAAGGACATTATGAGATTCATCTAGAATTTATTTCTTTAACTCTTCAACATTTAAATTACAAGTTCTATGATGGTAATATAAGTAACTATCATTCTTTACCATATACTCATTAGGCTTCTCCTTTTGAATGGCACTTATCACACTCATTAACTTGTGATCATCCTTTTGAGTATCTTTAACTTGTTGTAGTAAACTTGGTTTGACTTGCATTTTTACAAATAAAGCATTATCAGGCCTAAACTGAAGCTTGACATTGATGGCTCTCATGGTTGCCATGAATTTCCTCCTAAGAGCATTAACCACTACATTGGCCTTGCTAAGATGATAGTCAACTAGGCAATTATAGTCCTTAATCAACTTTATCTATTGTCTCTACCTCAAGATCAGCTCTTTCTATGTCAAAAGATACTTTAAACTTTTATGGTTTATATACGCATAACACTTCTCTAGATTTTCAATACAAACACTATGTTGTAAGCCTTAGATTAGTAGTAGGGTAGTTCTTCTCATATGGCTTTAACTACCTAGATGCATAGGTAACTACCTAGCTTTCTTGCATCAGAACACATCACAACCCATTATGTGAAGCATCACTATAGATAGTGTAGTCCTTCCTTAAAACTAGATGAACTAGAATAGGCATTTCTATCAACATTGCCTTAAACTTGTCAAAAATCTCTTAACACTTGTGATCCTAGACAAACTTAGCATCTTTCTACAATAGACAAGTGATAGGTTCCATGATTAAAGAAAAACCTTTGACAAACCATCTATAGTAACTAGCCAACCCAAGAAAACTCTAGATCTTTATAGTATTCCTAGGTGGCTTCTACTTTATGACTGCCTGAATCTTGCTAGGATCAACTCAAATCCCTTCTTCAGAAGTTATATGCCTAAGGAATGACACCACACTAAGCCTAAACTAACATTTATTGAGTTTGGCATAAAGCTTTTATCCTTTTAGAATTTGCAACACTATTCTTAAATGCTATTCATGCTCTTCTCTGCTTTGGAATAAACTAAGATATCATCTGGGAAGGCAACTATAAACTAATCTAGATACTATCTAAAAACTCTATTCATTAAATCCATAAAAGCTGTAAGAGCTTTGATAAGCTTAAATGGCATTACCAAAAACTCATAGTGGCCATATCTTATTTTGAAAGCTGTATTTGCCACATTAGAATCCTTTACCCTTAACTGATAGTAACTCGACCATAAATCAATGTTAGAGGACACTTTAGCCCCCTTAAGCTGATAAAAAAGGTCATCAATCCCTAGCAATAGATACTTATTCTTGATAGTCACAATGCTCAGCTATCTGTAATCTACATACAATCAAAGTGAACCATTCTTCTTTTTGGCAAATAAATTCAGTGCTCCTCATAGTGAAACACTTGATTTGATAATGCCCTTATCTAGTAATTTTTGCAATTGCACCTTTAACATCTTTAACTTAGCTAGCACCATTCAATAAAGCACCATAGATACTTAAGTAGTGTCGAGTAAAACCTCAATACCGAACTCAAGTTCCTTTTTTGGAGGTAAACCCGATAATTCTTCCAAAAAAACATCAATAAACTTAGCCACCACTAATATGCTACTAACATCTAGGTCTTCTATTCTAGTGTTATATACATGGATAAGATATGATTGACAACATTTCCTTATCATTCGCCTAGCTGTGACTATAAATATTACATTGGTTAAGAAGTTAATCCTTTCTTTAACAATTGTGATTTTAGACCCATTATCAGTTTAGAAAGACAACCTCTTATGCTTACAATCTATAATTGCTTGATATTTGGATAATAAGTCCATGCCTAATATCAAGTCAAACTCATCAAAAGGTAGTTCTATCAAGTTGGCAATCAACTAATAGTCTTATATCTATAAAGGGCAATCTTTATATACTCGATCAATTACTAAATGTTGGCCACTGGGTTTATTAACCATGATCTTTAGGACAAGTAGTTCTAAAACTAACACCCGATCTCATGCCTATGATATGCAAACATATAAATATGTACACCCAAATCAGTTAAAGCCAAAATAAGAGAGTTGAAGAGATATAATGTACTAGCTATGATATTTAACTCATCAGCCTCCTCTTATTCCTTGATTGCATACTATTGAGCAGGGGCTTTGCATTAAGCTCTGAACTTAGCTCTGCCCCTCTGAGCTATCTCTTGTCTTTCTCATTGGTCTCCCTTTTGACCTCTAACAAATGTGTGCATAGATCTCTGACTAGTATCAGCTCTAGTAAGACTATATCATAGGAAATGATATAATGAACCATACTTAAAGTATACTACTAGTTTACTCTTCTAGCGTTGTCCCTAGTGTCACTTATGGGAAGTTAGACATTGAGGAGCCTAGCCACTCTTGGCTATAGAAACTTATGTACATGTAACGCCCGTAAGTCAAGGCTCCATGAATAATACCTCTAAGGCTTAAAAAGTGTGCCCGAAGAGCCGAGTCACCTTCATAAGCCCTTGGGTAGGGCGTACTAGTCATGAAACTTTAAAGGGATTGAATATGATGAAATGACTTAATTTAAAAATTTATTAGAACCA
>CANXYI011913304.1:0-10401 GCA_948208565.1 Hura crepitans | reverse complement strand
ATTATAGGTCACTTTTAGTCATGCCTTACAAGTCAAATTCAAGCCATTTTATAATCCTTTTTCTTACATTAACTTGTCATAACACATGCCATGTTTCCATGCATGGTTTCATATATTCCATACCTATTCCATGTCATACATCACATGCTTATGATGTCATGCCATTCATGTACATCACATATCATGACATACCATACTTACCATACCACACCATGGCATACATACCTCTCAACCGTAGCACGTCCATAACCATACACATACATTTTCCATATTTCTTCACACATGCATATCATATACCATAATCCTAGCATGCACACATATGCACATATAACATATCAAGCATGCCATGCCATGACACACCACATATATGCCTCGGCCACACATGTAACACATGCATACATTATCTCATCAAGTTCAGCACATACATACCTATTTCCATGCCAATTGTACTATTACCCATTACATACACCATACAAATATGCTATACACATGACTTACTAGCCATGATACATCACAAAGCCTCCCGGCCATATATAGTATCTTCCATGTTCATGCATTTCCTCACCACACACATATACCTATCATTTAATCTCATGTCATACAAACCATGTCCCATCATATGCACAACATACATATGCCATGTCAACCAACTCCACGCCATGATACAAAGCCACCCCTCTCGGTCAAAATGAGATTATGGCCTTACATCCATTTTCTTCATCAATTCAACATACAAACCATCTAAATCATACATAACCAATATCACATTAAGCTTGCATTAATAATTCCCATACTCTACCTAATCGATTCACAACTTTCATACACAAATTAATGGCTTTTCACAATCAAACTCAACATGGCATGCTTTTATTCAATCAAATTCACATACCTATATTACATTAGAAGCTTTCTTACACCAAAGAACCTTTATTTGCTTACTTGCACCCTATTTCTTCCATGGCCTACATACACCATACCTTAGCTTAGAAAATTCATGAAAAATCTTACAAGCCTTAAATTGAAAATATAAAAACATGGGGGGTCTTAGAATGATGAAATGCCCCTAGAAATAAAATAAAAAGTGAAGGAAACCACTTACACATGAATTTGGATTTCTAAGCCACTATTTATGTACACTTAAGCTTTAATAATTTTTTCTAATTTCCTTGATTGGCTATGGTGGCCAAAAGCTTGAGGGAATTTTTTTTACCTAGCTTTGCTAATTTTAACTGATGAAATAGTGGAGAATTAGAAGGAGGAAAGCATAGAAATGGTGGTTCTAAGCTAGCAATGGCATTAGCAGCCAAGGGAGAGGGAGGAGGAAGAAATGGTGGAGGTGAGGTGTCATTTGGCCAAGTGATGGAATGTCCACATGGCACACTATTTATAGTGGGGCTAGGGTGACTTGGATGGTGACACATGTTACCCGAGCATCCCGAAAATGCTTGGTTTGAGCTGAAATTTTGGGAAATTTTTAAAATTCACTCGGACTTCCAAAAATCATCATGTTTATTCTAAAAATCCTTGATTGAGCCTATTTAAGGCCTCATAAAATTTTATGACAAAATTCCATCGGTAAGTTAGTTATTAATTTCTCAAAAAATTGAGAAAATCGGGAAATTTTGAAAAATTACCAAACGACCTTGAAAAATTAAAATTTCTCCACCAATGGTCAGTGGAATTTTTAACCTTCAAGGTATGGTATTTTTAGGTATGTCCAAGCACATCTTGGGTCATTTATGGCCCAAGTCCATATGAGTTTATGGCCTACTAGATTTTGGCCTAAAATAATTTATTAGTTCTGCTAAATTTTTAAATTAAGTCATTTTCATCATTTTATGGCTCATCAAAGTTTTATGAGTATTACATCCCTTCTTGGGCCTTGTGAAGGTAACTTGACACTTTGGGATCGGAGGTACTGTTCATAGAGCCTTAACTTGCGGGCATCACAATTTATCCCCTCTTACAAAATTTCATCCTCAAAATTACCTAATGTAAACAAACATGGGTGTTGAGCCTTCATCTGCTCCTTGGCTTCCCATGTAGCCTCTTTCATGTTGTGATGTTTCCATAACACTTTGACAAGTGGCATGGATTTATTTCTCAGTTGCTTGATTTCTCTGGCCAGAATTTGTACTAGTTCTTCTTTATAGCTTAAATTTGCTAGACTTTAATCTCCTTTGCTAAGATCACACGTGAAGGATGTGATCTATACTGTCTAAGCATGGATACATGGAATACATCATGGATTTACTGTAACTTAGGTGGCAAGGCTAGCTTGTGTGCCAATGGTCATACCCTTTCTATGATTTCATAGGGACCAATAAATCTCGAACTCAATTTCCCCTTTTTACCAAACCTAAGTACCTTCTTCCATGGTGACACTTTCAAGAACACATTTTCACCCACTTCATACTCAATATCCCTTTATTTTAAGTCATTATAAGACTTCTATCTATTAGTGGTAGTTTTCAATCTCTCTTTAACAAGCTTGACTTTATCCTATGTATCTCTAATCAGATTAATACCCATAATTTTGTTTTCACCAACCTCATTCCAACATAGAGGAGTTCTGCATCTTCTGCCATATAGTGCCTCATAAAGTGCCATGCCCATATTGGCTTAATAACTCTTATTGTATGTAAATTCAGTTAAAGACAAGTATTGGTCCTAGCGACCTTTAAACTCAATAGCATAGTTGCGCAACATATCCTTTAACACTTGTATCACCCTTTTTGATTGTCCATCTATTTGAGGGTGGAAAGTTATATTGTAGGTCAATCTAGTACCCAAAGCTTCATGTAACTTTTCCAGAACCTAGAAGTAAACCTAGGGTCTCTATCAAAAATAATAGCCACTGGCATAGCATGGAGTCTTACAATTTCATCTATGTACGGTTTTGCCAGTTTCTCTAGGGAATAATCCATTCTGACAAGGATAAAATGTGTTGTCTTAGTCAGTCTATCTATAATTACCCACACAACATCACATTTGCTTCTGGTCCTAGGCAGTCCCATTACAAAATCCATTGTAACCTTTTCTCATTTCCATTCTAGTATTGCTATAGGGTGCAACAATTTAGAAGGAATTTGATATTTAGCTTTTACCTGATGACATGTCAGACCTCTAGCCATATATTTTATTATATCTTACTTTATCCCTGACCACTAATAATGAGGTTTGAAGTCCAAATACATTTTTATATTGTCAGGATGCATTAAATTAAGAGCTTCATGTGCCTCCTTTAGCATTTATAACCTCAAGGCATCTGTACTAGGTACACATAACCTGTTATCATAATACAATGTCCCTTTTCACTTAGTTTAAATCCTGCTACCTTCCCCTCTTCGACTCTACTTATAATTTGTACCAATTGTTCATCTTTAGCTTATGCCTCTTTTATCTACTATTTAAAGTTTGGTTTAATATGTAATTTTGCTAAGATGGCATCTTCTTTTGTATACCCTAATTTAACATTCATGGCTCTCAAGGTCACCATGAGCTTTCTGCTCGGTGCATCTATAACAACATTAGCCTTTCTTAGGTGGTAATCTATTAGATAATCATAATTTTTTTTATCAATTCTAGCCACCTTCCTTGCCTCAGGTTTAAATCTTTCTATGGAAGGAGATATTTTAGACTCTTGTGGTCAGTGTAAATATAGCATTTCTCACCATACAGGTAATGCCTCTAAATTTTTAGTACAAAAACAATGGTAGCTAACTCCAGATCATGAGTAGGGTAGTTCCTCTCATGTGGCTTCAACTGTCTCAAAGCATAAGCTACTACTTTTTTTTCTTGGATTAGCACATAACCTAATACATTGAGTGAATTATCATACATTGAGTGAATTATCACTATAGATAACAAAATCCTTTCCTTATTTAGATTGAATCAGGATAGGAGCTTTAGTTAGCATCTTCTTCAGCTTATCAAAACTCTCTTGATATCTTACATGTCATTCAAATTTCACATTCTTTTTGATTAACCTTGTTATAGATGCTATAACCATAGAAAACCCTTTCACAAACCTTTTGTAATACCTGGCCAATCCTAGGAAACTCTGTATTTCTATCACATTCCTTAGAGGTTCCTATTCTAACACTGCTTTTAACCTTGCTGGGGTCAACCCTGATAGCTTCTATTGACATTATATGGCCTAGGAAAGCCACTTTATTCAGCTAGAATTCATAGTTACTTAGCTTGGCATACAACTATTTCTCTCTCAAAGTCTGTAGCATAACTCTAAGGTGCTGTTCATATTCTTCTCTAGTCTTGGAGTACACCAAAATATTATCAATTAACACTACCACAAACTGATCTAGGTATGGTTGAAATACCCTGTTCATTAGGTCTATAGAAGCTATTAGAGCATTAGTGAGTCCAAATAGCATCACTAGGAACTTATAATGCCCATATCTAGTCCTAAAAGTAGTTTTAGGAATATCATCCTCCTTAATCCTTAGTTGATAGTACCCTAATCTCAAATCTATCTTGGAAAAGATATTGGCACCTTGAAGCTGATAAAAAAGATCATCTAGGCAAAGGATATTTATTTTTCCCTATCACTTTGTTTAACTATCTGTAATTAATACACAATTAGAGTGACCTATCTTTTTTCTTTATAAAGAGTACAGGTGCTCCCTAAGGTGATGTATTGGGTCTAATAAAACCCTTTTCTAACAAGTGTTGCAATTGCCCCTTCAGTTCCTTCAACTAAGTAGGTGTCATTCTATAAGGATAATGGATATAAAAGAAATACCAAGATAAACTTCAATTTCAAAGTCAAATTCCTTTTATGGAGGCAATTCTGGCAACTCATTAGGAAATTCAAAAACTATTGGAATTTATTCAAGGCTGGGTATGGAAGTATTAGTGTTAACGACATGGGTTAGGTATGCCTCATAGCCTTTACGAATTAATTTTCTTATTGTAACAACTGAGATCAGATTATTCAAAAAACTTCTCTCACCCATAACTATCAGTTCCTATCCCTCTATAGTATGAAGGGTCAGTTTCTTATGTTTACAATTAACTACAGCCTGGTGTTCAAATAAGCAATCCATTCCTATGATAACATCAAATTCTTGGAAGGGTAGTTCAATAAGACCAACATGAAATAATTGTTCATGAATCACTAATAAATGGTGTCTATACACTTTGGTCACAGTCACATTCTATCCAATGGGATTACTGACTTAAATATCTAGGCTTACATGTTCAGGTTCTAGTCCTCTATCATGTGCTTGTATAGTGCATATATAAGAATGAGTAGATCCTGGGTTTATTAATGCCAAAATTGGAACATCAAATAAATAAAAAGTACCAGTAATGACATTTGAAGCTTTTATTTCTTCATGTGCCTTGATTGCATACTGTCTAGCTAGTGCATGAGCTTCTGACCTTATCCCTTGACTATTATTACCGGGCTGATCACCTCTAGCCTGTCTCTGCACCCTACTTTGAGGTGCTGCTAATGCCTGGGTATGAACACCCTCTGCCTGTCTTTAGGGACACTCCCTTCTGTAATGTTCTCTAGACCCACATATGAAACATCCCTCTATCCCAGCTTGCTACACTGACCCCAGTGTCTTTTGTTACATGTGCCATAGGTTAGGGGTATGTTTCTAGCCTCTGTTACTGGAGCACTAGTAGCTGGTTATAGTGGTCTGGGTCTGGACACTAATGCTTACCCAGACCTCTGTGGTTAAAGTGATTTGTGTGTCTGATACCTTGGATGAGATTGAGTTTCTCTCTATCTTTTATTGCCACTTAGGGCTGAACTGGATTACCCTACAGTGAACTGTCTCTTTCTCTAGAAAACCTCTCTCTTCTTTTATGCCATTTCTTCTATGTCATATGCAGCTAATATTAGAGTTGAGAAATCTCTAATTTTTGTAGTGGATATTTGCATTCTCAACTCTACATTGAGGCCTTTTTCAAACCTCTTGCATTTTTCTTCCTCAGTAGGAATAAATTCCTCTGCATCTCTACTGAGTCTGGCAAAGTCCTTCTTATACTTAGACACTAATCTCATACCCTATTTTAGCTTAAAAAAATCCTGTCTCATCTTATATTTATATGATTTAGGTATATATCTCTCTTTCTAAACTCCTTCTAGAAGAACTCCTAAGTAAGGTTTGCTTGTGTCTTTCTCTTTTTAATAGTGTCCCACTAGTGGAATGCCTTTTCCTGTAGGAGAAAAGTAGTACACTTTAGACTCTCCTCCTCTGTACACTCCAGTTGTTTAGATATCCTTAATGTTCTTTCTTGCCAGTATTCTGCCTTTTTTTTGCATCATTTTCTCTAGCCCTTAGGAAGTCTATAGCCCCTATTTTCTTTACTCTCTCTAGGTACATCTTCTATAATGCAACTGGGGGTGGAGGAGGAGGAACTAGAGCTAGTGAATGAGCTACTGCTACTGTGTTATGCCTGAGCAAATCCACTATCTATTGTAACAATACCAAGGATACTTAGGCCTATGGCTATGTTTGAGGTTGAGGTTGGTATGTAGCATCACTAAGCTCAGGTGTGGCTATACCACTTACTCCATGTGTTATGGTAAGAGCATAATTGGCTGCTTTTTCTACCTATTCTTTTGGTGCTCGGTCACTCATCTTGATTAACTATAAAAGATATAGAACCTATCAGCCTCATTGTAGTGTAGCATATCCAAAAAATCAATTCCTAGACATTGGCACTTATGTAAAATACCTAAGAACATTTAACCTATGCTCTGATACCACCCAATGTGACACCATCTACTAGATTCCCAAAGAAACTCGATAGACGATGCACTTCCCACTAGGTCACCCATCTTAAAACTTCTTAAAACCCACACTTCTTAACACTTATAGATTATTACTTAGTTGGACAGATGTTGCTTAAATTCCTTATCTATCACTTTTACATTACAATTTAAGGTATATTTAATTTTAAAAGCCATTCAACAATCTATTATAAATTCCACAAAAATTTGGGCAGTGCAACGGCTACCTGGGTGACATTCTGAAAATTTTGACCTATTAAAAACACTTCTAATAACCTCAATCACTATTCCTATCACCCTCTAGACCTTTTTGGTCCTCTATTATTATTAATAAATCATCCACAATATTCTATCATTACACAGGGCCTCAGGCCAAAAAACATAAGAATTAAACAAAAATTAAACCATTAAGATCCACAAGCATACTTATATACATCACATGTTTAACTTAAAATTTCAGACACTAGCAGCTTCTAAGCTTGCTGAACCCATAATGTACAATATTTACATGAATGCCTACTAAAACATTAAAAACTACAATATCTTATACCCTTCATTGCCTTTGTTGCTACACTACACAAAACTTGAGGCTGGACTGCTACTTGCCATTACCTACACACCAAAATGCTGGTATGCTGAGTATGAAACTTAGTGGTGAATTTGAAATAATAAAAACATGTAACATCAAGCACACAAATGAGTCAGACATGTCATGGATGCATGAATACACAATAGATAATACATGTAGCAAAATAACATTATTCTATTCACTAGTCTGATAATTTAATTATTTATATTTAAGACATTCTATGCTATCATTAATTGTCGTGTTACTGTTATTTATCATCAGGTAAAATATTTAGTTTATTAAATAGGCCTAACTAGGTAGACTACACTTTCAAACATTGGACTAAGAGGGAAATCAAACTATGCAGTGGTCCTGTATTTTGGAACTTAGGCTTTATAACAACCCTAGTGTAGTGGCCGATCTTATGGACCCCAGCTGCTGCATCGGCCTGGTCTGATAAATAGACAAATAAAAATATTATCATATAATTGTGTCACATTATCCACATCATAGTGTAGTGGCCCATCTTATGGACCTTAACTACTGCATTGACTTGGTCTGATAAATAAAAAATAATATCAACAACAAAGTGTAGTGGCCTATCTTATGGACCCCAACCACTGCATCAGCCGGGTATGATAAATAGACAAATATCTAACAGTTGCTAATCTCTAGTTGACCGGTCAACCCATCCAGTGGGTGTCTAACTAATGGACCAACTGTCTCTTATTTATGTTTATTTTATTACTGATCACCATTTTAAAATATTTAGAACCCATTATCAGAAAATTATTATTTAATTTCCACAGTCAAATTTTAGCTAGACAGTTACAGGTCAGTTTTATTACCAAACAATTATAGGTCCAATTTTTAAAAGAGTAGTTTTAGATCTTTTACTTAGGCATTTAAAAGTCCATTTTAGGTGTAGTTTTATGTCATAATCCAAGCCCAATTATATGTCCATTATAGTCTCAAGTATGTGTCATTCTTATACATATATTTTATAGGATAGTTATAGGTTATTTTTATTTTTATAGTACACCGTTACGAGTAATTTTCCACTATTTACTAAGAACTTTCCCATGCTAGTGCAAGCCACATTAACATGCCATTTTAGGCCACAATTACTTTCATTCCATTCAATCTAATAAAGAAACAACAATGGCCTCACATTGCCATTAACATTAAGTACACAAAGTGTCCACATTTCATGTCTTATTTCATGACATGATAGGTCACTTTTAGTCATGCCTTAAAAGTCAAATTCAGGCCATTTCTTAATCCTTTTTCTTACATTAACTTGTCATAACACATGCCATGTTTCCATGCATGGTTTCACACATTCAATGCTAATTCCATGTCATACATCACATGCTCATGATGTCATGCCATCCATGTATAACACACATCATGACATACCATAATTACCATACCACACCATGGCATAATTACCTCTCGGCCATAGCTTGTCCATAACCATACATATACATTTTCCATATTTCATCACACATAAATGTTATATACTATAATCCTAGCATACACACATATGCACACATAACATATCAAGCATGCCATGCCATGACACACCATATACATGCCTCGACCACACATGTAACACACACATACATATACTGTCTCATCAAATTCACAACATACACACCTATTTCCATGCCAATCATACTATTACCCATTACATACACCATACAAATATGCCATACACATGACTTACAAGCCATGATACATCACTAAACCTCTCGGCCATACCTAGGATCTCCCAAGTTCATGTATTTCCTTACCACAGACACATACCTATCATTTAATCTCATGTCATACACACCATGTCCCATTATATGTACCACATACATATGCCATATCAACTAACCCCACGCTATGACACAAGCCACTCCTCTTGGCCAAAGTGAGATTATGGCCTTACATCCATTTTCTTCACCAATTCAACATAAAAACCATCTAAATCATACATAACCAATATCATATTAAGCTTGTATCAATAATTCTGACACTATACCTAATCAATTCATAACTTCTATACACAAATTCATGGCAATTCACAATCAAACTTAACATGGCATGCTTTTATTCAATCAAATTCACATCCTATATTACTTTAAAATCCTTTCCTTACACCAAAGAAACTTTATTTGCCTTGTTGCACACCATTTCTTCCATGGCCTACATACACCATACCTTAGCTTAGAAAATTCATGTAAAATCCTACAAGCCTCAAATTGAAAATCTAAAAACATGAGTGGTCTTAGAGTAATGATATCCCTCTAAAAATAAAATAAAAAGTGAAGGAAACCACGTGCACATGAATTTGGATTTTTAAGCCACCATTTATGTACACTTGAGCTTTAGTGATTTTTTTCCAATTTCCTTCATTGGTTATAGTGGCCAAAAGCTTGAGGGAATATTTTCTACCTAACTTTGCTAATTTTAGGTAATGAAATAGTGGAGAATTAGGAGGAAGAAAGCATAGAAATGGTGGTTCTAAGCTAATAATGGCGTCAATAGCCAAGGGAGAGGGAGGAGGAAGAAATAGTGGAGGTGAGGTGTCATTTGGCCAAGTGATGGAATGTCCACATAGCACACTATTTATAATGGGGCTGGGATGACTCGGGTGGTGACACGTGTCATGCGAGCATCCCTAAAATGCTTGATTTTGGCTGAAACTTTGGAAAAATTTTAAAAATCACTCAGACATCTAAAAATCATCATGTTTGTTCAAAAACTCCTTGATTGAGCCTACTTAGGGCCTCGTAGAATTTCATAATAAATTCTATCAACAAGTTAGTTAAACAATTTCTCAAAAAATTGAGAAAATCAAGAAATTTTGAAAAATTACCAAACGACCTCAGAAAATTAAAATTCCTTCACCAATGGTATCAGTGGATTTTTTGACCTTTAAGGTATGGTATTTTTGGGTCTTTTCAGGAGCATCTCGGGTCATTATCAGCTTAAGACCATCTGAGTTTATGGTCTACTAGATTTTGTCCTAAAATAATTTATTGCTTCTACTAAATTTTTAAATTAAGTCATTTTC
>CANXYI011913286.1:0-11571 GCA_948208565.1 Hura crepitans | reverse complement strand
TGCATGCATGAACATGTGTATGAAAGAGTAGGTTTGTGTATGTATGTGCATATTTAGTTGAAATAAGCATGCCATCATGTAAGATTAATGTTGTAATGATGATAAACATGTCATTTAAATGAGAAAGCATTTGTATGTGCATGGTATGTATATGGCCAAATGCATGACATGTATGTCGTGGCATATGCATGCATGGTACATAATGGCTATAGAAAATGATGAGAAATGTGAATTAATATGTATACCCCATAAAATATGAGAAATTAATATGTGAACATGGCTATGGAAGGAAATGTTGGTGTATGGCAAAATATGAAAGTAGTGGTATAAATGAGAATGGTATATAATATGATAAGTAAAGGCATATATTGGCATAGGAAAACAATATGGAAATTAATCCATATATATGTGTGCGTATAATAATGGAATTATATTGGTGATGAAAATATTTCAAGGTGGATGGATTAAGAATCGTAATGATGATGATTTAGCATAGCCATTAATGAGATTGTGGTGCATGAGATTTGAGGAAAATGGCCATATGAATTGTGTAAATGACTATATGAATAGTGAAAGTGACCAAATGAATAGTGCCATTTTCGTAAAGTGACTCATAATTGTGTAATGAACTGAGCATGAGGAAATGACATGACACTGTGTGATATAAACATAAAAATTAAGTTGATAAGATGATGTATAAGTGAATAAAAAATAAGTAGAGTTACCTCATTAGTTAGACACCTGTAGGATGGGTTGATCGGTTAATTAAGGAGTAGCAACTATGTAATATCCTTGCCCTTTCTCTAAAAGAAATAGATAAAAGGTGTCACTTCCTGGAGGTCACCCATCCTTGGATTTCCTTAGGGACTATTTGTTTAACACTTATATCACTTCGACCAATATTAACCTAATTTGACCACCTAGTGTCTTTTAATATACAACCATTTAATACTGCCTAAGTTAGTTAGATAATAGTCTAAATTATGTCTGTTACCCATTCATAGAAAATTTAGGCAGCATAATGGCTACTCGGGTGAAAAACTAAAAATTTTTCCTATGAGAAAAGCACTTATAATACATTCCTAAACCATGACTCAACTTCTGGACCCTTCTAATCCTCGGAAACAACATCAATAGCCAATACAACAACACACAGGATCTCAGACCCATTGACAAAGAAACAAAAGCATATACATATGTTCATCAAAAATTAGATTCTACAGCCATTTAATTCACATATCTCAATTTTATACTATACATGTACTACTAACTTTACCCCTTCAATACATGAGTGACTCACTACTAAAGCAAAAAGAGTATTAAAAAGAATGCCAAACACAACTCTGGGTCAGCTACATTGGCACCTACTGAAGCTTAATTGCTACCCATCTATGGCCTACCCATCGGAACACTGACATGCTGAGTATGCACTCAATAGTGGAATAGATTCAACAAAGTATATCCCATATGTGAACATACATATGCATCATGTATGCATATGCATAAATATTCTTCATCGTGGTAAGGCAAGATATCAGTTTAGATACAATTTACCCTATTCCAATAATACAATCCATGTTATTAATTCAAATCCTATGTACTGTAAACATAGTTAAGTTTTATACAGTGTAGACCCATAACAGATTGATGATACTTTAAGAAACTAAATAGTGGGATCTATCCTGTGCAGTGGCCCATATTTTAGGCCATGGTAGCTGCACCTACCTCACCTAATAGCAAGGATTAGTCCATAGACCTCCCAATACCAGACTGGCAAATAGCAGGGATTAGTTTGAAGACCTCCCAATATCTACAAGAGAGATAGTAGGGATCAGCCCCGTGGGACCTCTTAATACCCCAAATCACATCTCTAAAGTATCACAGGTGGATAGTAGGGATCAACCCTGTGGGACCTCCCAATATCCATAGATAGTTAAAGGGTAGTTGGGATCAGCCTAAGTGGACCTCTCAATACTCGAGTGTGTAGGGTTCATCTAAGAACCTTGGTAGTTGTGCTTACCACACCCAACAAAAAACAATGGTCCTAAGTGGTCCAAACTACCTAGCAGTTACTAATTCCCTAGTTGACTGGTCAACCCATCCAATGGGTGTCTGACTGATAGGCCAAATAACTATTCTTTACTTAATTATGACCTCTACCATCATTTTTTTACTATGCCTCATGTCAATCATGCCAAGGAATTCTATTGCACACAACATTTCACATAAAGTAACAATTTTAGCCTTTGGTCACAAAATCACTATTCATTTAGTCATTTTGCAGGTATGTTACTACACATTTAGTCAATCCTTAAAAATAGGCGAGTTATATCTCAACTCATAGCACCATAACACTTGTACCTCATCAATCATTACATCTATACTCAATATTGTTTTGTTTCTTCTCATGTTACCAACATAAATCCATACATATAGTCACCATGTTATGAGGTATCTTTATTTTCAAATTATATACTCATTTAGGACATTTTTACCAAGTTTACATACCATACTTCTTAACATTGATATTCATCTTTTAAGCATTATTCATATACATCATTTGCATGCCATTACCATGCCTAACATGCCATAGACATAACTACACATGCTATGCCACCTTATGTACACCATTCGGCCATACCATGTACACACACCTACAGCTAATTTCTTTTCCCAAATATCAAGCATATCATGTTATTTTGACACCATTAACATAGTTATATGATTCATTTACATCAAAGCCATGCATAACACTATAAACATGAAATTCTATACACATGAACACATACCAAACCATGCCAAAACACATGACACATTAATTAAACCTATTCCACATATCTACGGTGTGAAAACACCTTTTTATCAACCACTTTGGTTCTTAAAAGCTTATTCTCCTTCAAGGTTTTTCTTTTGCCCTAAACATACACAAATTTGACTTAGAAAAATTCCTCAAAAATTCTACATAGCTTTGAATGAAAATCTAAAACCATGGAAGTTCTTAAAACACTCTAAACTACCTAAAACAAAAATAAATAAATGAGATAAAGTCACTTACACCAAGATTGGTCACTATTCACCAAGGTTGCAAATCTTTCTTTTTAGGCCAATTCTCTCAATTCTATTACTTGAATTAGACTTTAGAGATAATGAAGGTCTAATCCATATGTTTATTATGATTTTTGATGGTGTATCGAAGGAGAGAGAAAAAGAAAATGGTGGGAGGAAACCTTCAGGAATGGCATCGACTTATGAGGAAAAATAGGGGAAAGGTGATGAGTCCATGTATGTGACCTCCTCACATGTGTGGGCTTTTATATAGGGTAGGTAGATAGCTTAAATCACGATACGTAACAATTTAACGTTCCGTTTTCTCTCATTTCCTTTTTTAAATTCAAAAATTTCTCTAGACCTCTAAAAATACTTATTTCAATTTAAAAATCCTCGATTAGTGTCACTAAGGCCCACATAAAATTTCAAGTCAATATTCCACTATTGACTTTTTGGCACTATTCACTCGCTAGAATAAAATGTTCAAAAAAATACCAAACGACCTCAGAAAAATAAAAATCCTTCTTTATCATGTTAATTGGAATTTTTAATGTTCAGGGTATGGTATTTTTGGGTCCGTCCAGGCACATCCTAGCGCTGTCCTGACACAACCTCATTTTATCTCCCCATTCACTAATTCTTGACCCGAAATGATTTATTGGTTCTGTTAAAATTGTAAATTCTTTTATTATACCCATTTTTAGGCTCATCAAAGTTTTATGACCAACACACCCTTTTTTGGCCTCGTGAAGCTGCCTCGACCTATAGGGATTGATATTCAGGCCAGAGGTACTATTCATAGAACTTGGCCTTACAGGCATTACAATTCTTCCCCTCTTAAGAAATTTTTTCCCAAAATTACCTATTTAGAAGAGATGTAGATATTGTACCCTCATCTATTTTTCACTCTCCCACATGGCTTCTATCATGTTGTGGTGCATCCGTAACACCTTCACTAGGGGAATGGATTTATTCCTCAACTACTTTACTTCCTTTACCAAAATTTAAAGTGGTTCTTCTTTATTTGTCAAATCAAGCTATACTTGTATCTCCTCTGTAGTTATCATGTGTGATGGATCAGATCTATATCACCTCAGCATTAATACATTGAAGACATCATGAATCTATTTTAGCTCCGATGGTAACACCAATCTATATGCTAAGGGTCCCACTTGTTCTATGATCTCATAGGGCCTAATGAATCTAGGATTAAGTTTCCCTTTCTTACCAAATCTGAGCATCTTTTTCCACAATGACACTTTCAAGAACACTCGATCACTAAACTTTATACTCATGTCCCACTATTTTAAATCAACATATGACTTCTGTCGATCTAAAGAGATTTTCAATCTCACTTTTATCATCTTAACTTTCTCCTCCGCACCTCTAATCAATTCAGATTTGACAATTTTGCTTTCTTTTACTTGACTCAAACAAAGAGGAGTCCTATACCTTTTACCATATAATGCTTTAAAAGGTGACATTTTTAAGCTGGCTTGGTGGCTATTGTTATATGCAAAGTCAACCATTGATAGGTATTAATCTCAGTTACATGTGAACTTTATTGTATAGCTATGTAACATATCCTCCAATACTTGTATTAAATATTTTGACTGTCCATATGTTTGAGGATGAAATGTTATGTTGCATGTCAATCGAGTACCCAATGCCTCTTGTAACTTTTTTCAAAACTTGAAAGTAAATCTCAGGTCCTAATCTGATATAATGGCTACTAGTACTCCATGTAACTGCACAATCTCATCAATGTATAAACTACCTAGCTTCTCTAGAAGGTAATCTATTCTCATTGGTCTGAAGTGAGTTGTCTTTATCAACCTATCCACTATTACCCATGCAACATCACATCTACTTTTGTTCAATGGTAACCTCATAAAAAAATCCATAGTGATCTTCTCCTATTTCTATTCTAGGATTGCTATTGAATGTCACAATCTAGATGGAACTTGGTGTTTTACTTTCACTTACTGATAAGTCTGACATCAAGCTATATATTATGCTGCTTCTCACTTCATTCCTAGCCACCAATAATGAGATTTCAACCTAAGATACATCTTCGTGCTTCCTGGGTGCATGGAATATAGAGCTTCATGAGCTTCTTTTAAGATCTACCCTTTTAATCCATCCACTTCTAGCACACACAGTTTATTTTGATAATACAAGCTTCCGTCATCACTTAACTCAAATCTTGTCATCTTTCCCTCTTTAACATTACTCATAGTTTACACTATTTGCTCGTCTCTCGACTAGGCCTCTTTTATCTACTGCCTAAAGTAAGGTTTAGTCTATATTTCAGCCATAACTGTATCTTTTATTGTGTACTCTACTTTGGCATGCATAAGCTTCAAGGTGGCAATAAGCTTCCTACTCAAGGCATCTGTAACCACACTTACTTTTCTTAAATGGTTGTTAATCAAGAAATGATAATCCTTGATTGACTTCATCCATCACTGCTATCTAAGATTTAATTCCTTCTGTGTAGGCAGGTGCTTTAGGCTTTTATGGTCAGTGTAAATGTAACACCTTTCTCCATATAAATAATATCTCTACACCTTTAATGCAAACAAGATAGTAGCTAACTCCAGATCATGTGTGGGATAGTTCTTCTTGTGAGGCTTTAATTGCCTAGAGGCATATGCAATCACCTTGCCTTCTTGCATCAATACGCAACCAAGTCTGTTGTGTAAGGCATCACTATATATCACAAACTCTTTCCCTTGTTCTAGCTAAGTAAAGATAGGAGCCTCTGTTAACATTCTCTTTAATCTGTCAAAACTAGTTTGACACTTATTATCCCACTCAAACTTTATATCCTTTCTTATCAACCATGTCAATAGAGCTGTAATCATTGAAAGGCCTTTCATGAACCTCTAATAGTATCCTACCAACCCTAGGAAAATCAAAATCTCAGTCACATTCCTAGGAGGATTCCATTCTAACATAGCTTTAACCTTGCCCGAGTCAACTCTAATACCCTCAACTGAGGCAATGTGACCCATAAAGGCTACTTCTTTTAAATAAAACTCACATTTGCTCAACTTAGCATACAACTACATCTCTTTCAAGCTTTGTAATACAATTCTAAGGTGTTGTTCATGTTCCTCTTGAGTTTTAGGGTACACCAAGATGTCATCTATAAACACCACTACAAATTGATCCAAGTGAAGGTTGAAGATTCAGTTCAACAAGTCCATAAAGGCTAATGGGGCATTAGTGAGCCCAAATATCATCACTAAGAAGTCATAATGCCTATATCAAGTTCTGAAGGCTATTGTAGGGATATCACTCTCTTTGAACCTCAACTGATGATATCTTGATCTTATATCTATCATGGAAAAAATGCTAGCACCCCATAACTAGTCAAAGAAGTCATTGATCCTAGGTAACATATATTTATTCTTAACTATCACTTTATTTAATTGCCCATAATCGATACACAAACCAAAGTGACTCATCTTTCTTTTTCACAAATAATACATGTGCTCCCTATGGTGATATACTAGGCTTGAAGAAGCCTTTGGCTAATAATTCCTATAACTACACCTTTAACTCCTTCAACTCTACTGGTGCCATCTTATATGGTGTAATAGACACTAGATTCATGCGAGGATATATCTCAATCTCAAAGTCTAACTCCTGATGAAGAGGTAATCCTAGTAGCTCTTTTGGGAACACATAAGGGAAATTAGACACAACTAGTATTTGATCAAGACTAGGAGTCATAACACTCATATCTACTATAAAAGCTAAGAATGATTCATATCCCTTTCGAATAAGTCATCTAGCTATGATAGCTAAAATGATGTTGGATAGGAAGTCTCTTTTACCCACAACTATCACCTTTTGCCAATTTATGATCTATAGACTCTACATTTTCTTTTCACAGTCAATCATAGCTTTATGTTCTGACAGCCAGTCCATACATAATATGACATCAAACTCATGAAACAGAAGTTTTATCAGATCTATTAGAAAAGCCTAATCATAGATTATTAGAGGCTAGTGTCAATGAATTGTGTTTACCATTACACTCTACCTAATAGGTTAGTCACTTGAATGTCTTGGTCTATAAGTTCTAGCTCAAGTCCCTTATCTTGTGTTTGTGTGGTGTAAATATAAGAGTGTGTTGATCTAGGGTCAATTAAAGCTAATATTATTGCATTAAATAAAGAGAAAGTACTAGTAATGATGTCTGGTGCTTTTGCTTCCTCTCGAGAATGGATAGCATACTACCGTGCCAGAGCTCTAGTATCTGATCTAGTCCTCTAACTAGTACTTAGTTGCTCTTGCTTCTACTATCTCGGTGGTCTGTTGGGTGTTGTGGTAGCTGATGCTTAGGTCTATGCCACCTCTGATTGTCTTTGAGGATAATCCCTCTAGTAGTGGTCTCTAGCTTTGCATATAAAGCACTCCCCTTATCTTACTACTAGCACTAACCCTAGTGTCTCCTCTAGCAACTCCCATATGTTTAGGGTGCACTCCTAGCTATAGTCACTAGAGCACTTGAAGCCTATTGAGATGGAGGTGGTCAAGTCCTAGGAGGAAAACCTTGATAAGACCTCTAAGATAAAGCTTGCCTATAAAACTACTGTCCCGACTATCTCTATCACTGTTGGCTAGGCTAAAAGTGTCTCTATCTCTTGCCTCCTCCTAGAGCTAAACTAGTCTGACCAGTACTGAAGGGTCTCTTCCTTTAGAACAACTCCCTCTTCTCATGTACCATGTCCTTTATGTCATACACTATAGCTACCAACTTATAAAAGAGTCTAATCTTGGGGATAGTTATCTACATCCTCAGGTCAACATTGAAGCCTCTTTTGGACTTCTTACACTTCTCCTCATCAGTAGGTATGAATGCCGCTACATATTTGCTCAACTAGGCAAAGTCCTTCTCATACTCCGATATAAACCTCCACCCCTATCTTAGATCAAAGAACTCCTATCTCTTCTTAATCTTGTAGGACTCAGGAATATATCTCTTTTGGAACTCCTTTAACATAAACTCCCATGCAATATCTACCACTAGCTTCCTCTTTTTTAAGGTATCCCACCAGTGGAAGGCTTCTTCCTATAGTAGAGAGGTAGAGCACTTCAGACACTCCTCCTTTATACACTCCAGCTACTCTAGAATCCTCATCGTCTGCTCTAGCTAATATTTTACCCTTATTGTATAATCCTCCTTTGCATCTAAAAAGTCTACTGGTCCTATCTTCATCACCCTCTCTAAATAGGTCTTCTATAATGCTGGGGGAGCTAGTGGAGGTGGTGTAGGAACTAGAACTGGTGGAGGTGCAACAATATGCCTCAACAACTCTATAATCTACTACAATAAAGCTAAAGAAGCCTAAGCCTGAGGTTGCGGCTGAGGTAGCGGCTGGTGAATAGCAACACTAGGCTCTTGTGTGGCTACATTCTCTTTTAGACCATGAATTATGGTAAGATCATGACTAGCCACCTCTTTCCCTCGCTCTGGTGAGGTCTATTCACTTATCGTATATAACTATACAAAAAACACTTATTAGCTTCATGCAATATAGGTTTGACCCAAAACAAAACCCTAGACTTATGCACTAATGTATAGTATGCCTAAGAATGCCTAAACTAGCTCTGATACCACTAAATATAACACCTCTACCCTTTCCCTGAAGGAAATTGATAAAAGGTGTCACCTCCTAGAGGTCACCCATCCTTGGATTTCCCTAAGGACTATTTTTTTAATACTTATATCACTTTGACCAACTTTTACCTAACATGACCACCTAGTGTCTATTACTATATAACCTTTTAATACTTCCTAATTTAGTCTGATAAAAGTCTAGATTATGTATCTTATCCATTTATAGAAATTTTAGATAGCATAATGACTACCTAGGTGAAAAACCAAAAATTTTTCATGCAAGAAAAGCATTTCTAATACATTCCCAAACCACGACTTAACTTTTAGACCCTTTTGGTCCCCTGAAACAACAACCACAACTAGCATAACAACACATAAGGTCTTAAACACATAGACAAAGTAACAAATGTATATACATATCTTTATCAAAAGTTAAGTTCTATAGCTATTTAATTTAAATAGCTCAGTTTTATACTATACATATACTACTGGCTTTACCCCTCTTATATATTAATGACTAACTACTAAAACCAAAAAAGTATCAAAAAGATTACCAAACACAACTCTGGGTTAGCTACATTGGCACCTACTAAAGTTAAACTACTACCCATCTATAGGCTATGCATCAGAACACCAACATGCTAAGTATGCACTCAGTGGTGGAATAGATACAATAAAGTATGTCTCACATGTAAACACACATATGTATCATGTATATGCATACATAAATATTCTTCATCATGGCTATGCAACATATCAGTTTAGATGCCATTTGCTCTATTCTAGTTATATAATCCATGTTATTAATTCAAATCCTATGTACTATTATCATAGTTAAGTTTAAATATCATGTAGGCCCAAATAGATAGAGGACACATTAAAACACTAGATAATAGGATCTATCCTATGTAGTGGCCCATATTTTAGGCTTTGATAGTTGCACTTACCTTACTCAATAGTAAGGATCAGTCTATAGACCTCCTAATACTGGATAGCCAAATAGCAGGGATCAATCCATAGACCTTCCAATATATACAAGTGAGATAGTAGGGATTAGCCCCGTGGAACCTCCTAATACCCCAAGTCACATCTCCAAAGCATCACATATAGATAGTAGGGATCAACCCCATAGGACCTCCTAATACATAAGTGTACAGGGTTTATATCAAAACCTCGACTACTATAGCTACCATATCTGATAGACAATAGTGGCCCCAGGAGGACCAAACTGCCTAGCAGTTACTAATTCTCTAGTTGACTGGTCAACCCATCTTGATTGTGTCTAACTAATGGGCCAAATCACTATTATTTACTTAATTATGACCTCTACCATTACTTTTTTACTATGTCTCATGTCAATCATGCCAAGGAATTATATTGCACACAACATGTCACGTAAAGCAACATTTTTAGCCTTTGGTTGTAAAATCACTATTCATTTGACACTTTACGATTATGTTACTATTTATTTTGTCAATTCTAAAAAATAAGCAAGTTATATCTCAACTCATAGCACCATAACTCTTGTGCCTTATCAATCATTACATCTCATACTCAATAATGTTTCATTTCTTTTCATGTTACCAACATAAATGCACGCATATAGTCACCATGTTACGAGGCATTTTTATGTGCAAATTACATGCTCATTTAGGCAATTTTTACAAAGTTTACATACCATACTTCTTAACATTATTATTCATCTTTTAAGCATTATTCATATACATCATTTGCATGCCATTACCATGCCTAACATGCCATAAACATAACTACACATGCCATGCCACCTTATGTAAACCATTCGTCCATACAATATACACACACCTACAGCTAATTTCTTTTCCCAAATATCATGCATATCATGTTATTTTGACACCATTAACATAGTTATATCATTCATTTACATCAAAAGCCATTCATAATATGATGAACTTGAAATTCCATACACTTGAACACATACCAAATCATGCCAAAACAAATGAGACAAATGAATTAAACTTATTCCACATACCTAAGGTGTCAAAACACCCTTTTCTCCACCACTTTGGTGCCTAAAAGCTTATTCTACTTCAAGGTTTTCCTTTTGCCCTAAACATACACAAATTTGACTTAGAAAAATTCCTCAAAAATTCTACACAGCTTTAAATGAAAATTTAAAGCCATGGCAGTTCTTAAAATACTTTAAACTACCTAAGACAAAAATAAAAAACAAGAGATAAGTCATTTGCACTAAGATTGTTCACTATTTACTATGGTTGTAAATCTTTCTTTTTAGGCTAATTCTCTTAATTTTATCAGTTGAATTAGACTCTAGAGGTCATGGAAGGTCTAAACTATATGTTTATTATGATTTTTGGTGGTGTATGGAAGGAGAAAGAAAAAGAAAATAATAGGAGGAAAGCTTTGGGAATGATGTTGGCTTGGCAGGAAAAATAGGGAGGAAGGTGATGGTTCCACACATGTGACCCCCTCACATGTGTGGGACCTTATATAATGGTAGGTGGATGGCTCAGATCGCGACACGTAGCAATCTAACGGTTTGTTTTCTCTCAGTTTCCTTTTTAACTTCAAAAATTTTTCTAGACCTCTAAAAATACTCATTTTGGTTTTAAAAATTCTTAATTAGTGTCACTAAGGCCCATGTAAAATTTGAAGTTAAAATTCCACTGTCGACTTTTGGCACTATTTACCTACTTGAATAAAATATTCAAAAAAAATACCAAATGACCTTAGAAAATGAAAATTGCTTCTCCATCATGTTAATTGAAATTTTATGGTTCAGGGTATGATATTTTTGGGTCCGTCCAGGCACATTCTAGTGCTATCCTGGTAGAACCTCATTTTATCTCCTCATTCACTACTTCTTGACCCGAAATGATTTTTTGGTT